>SNQJ01S0186146.1:0-18638 GCA_010110895.2 Picea sitchensis | reverse complement strand
CATTTCATAAGCTCTCCATCTCTCATTAGAGTGGAGAAGTGTTGAGTTCTTTCATTCATCTTTTCACCTTTCATTTGTAAGGAAAGCATCTATTTGAGGGTCTCAAGAGCCTTCCATTGGAGAAGGAAGGGACCCAAGTCCCCTTTCCCCTTTGTGTACCTCTGGATTTCACTAATCAGATCAGCCTATCTATTGGTGAACTTGTTCCATTGTCACTTGTTTGTAGTTTTTGTTTTTATGCTCATGTTGTTATTTAGTTCTAGTTTAATTCTTGTTAATACCTTTACTATTTTCTTTCTAACCTTTTGCATTACAGCTGTCATGACTAGAAGAGCCCAACTAGGCATGTAAGTGCTCACTTTTTGCTCACACATTGACGAAAAGAGCACGAACACTAATCCTGAGGTTTTTACCTGACTATGGATTGCTCAATCAGAGACCTAGAAGGACCTAGAATATCCCTAAGAAGGGTCACTTTTGCAGGGGAGAGAATGACTGCCTCTTCCTGAGAAGGATTTCCTGGGTTCTCAAACACGTAGCTACCACTTCATCAGCAGGCGTACATACACGGGCTGACTAAAGGCAGGGCGTGTGCATATGTGTTCGGTCCAAATACAGGGTGCGTATGCCTCTTAAGACTCTCAAAAACAGAAAATAAATAGTCTGGTAAGCAGAGTAGGGAAGACTGGTATTGAGAACCAAAACCCCTAAACACTCAGACTTTTTGCAGAAACTCAAAAAAGGCAGTAAAACCAATTTCAAAATCCCCAAAGAACCCTAGTGAATCCCCAGTGGAGTCACCAATTATGATGGCGAGTGGGAAGTCCCGCTTACGGACTTAGCATTTAAGGGCTCTAATCATGCATGCGGAAAATGACCATTTAAAGGCCTCTACTTTTTCCTATTCTCCCTACACAAAACCCCACATTCATGCAATACAAAGGTGCAAACAAGATTATGTAACTATACCTTGAATCCTTCATTTGATGTTGATCCCTTTGCTTTCACTCGCTCCTTGACTACAAACCTCCTCCCAAAGCTGGCTTGCATTCACACATGGACAAACAAAGAGCTACAAACATGCATTTCATATACTAATTGTCGGGTTAGATGTGACAATATCATAAAATAAATACACAATTTGAACACATGATATGGTGGGACGAAAAAAGTATTCCTTTTTGTATTAATCTTCACAAGAGTAAACTTATAATATGTGGCTGACACTGCTCCTCGAACCTAGTCCTGGGCTCCTCTTGACAATGCACCAACTACTCAACCTCACAATACAATTGCAGGAAATTAGAGCAAAGGGGGGATAAATTTGGGAAGATTTTCTATGCTCTTCTTCTCCTTTTTTTAATGGGACCCATACCCCTTCTTTTATAGGTAGTTATCTGATTTGAATGAAGTGCCATAGGCAGTCAAACGGTTTTATCAATTTTTGAAACTATGTTTCCCGTATGCAACTTTCCATTTTTTGTGCTTTTGTCAGTATACGCGGGCTATAGAATGCATGTAGGCATATGGATGTGTTCATACGCGGGCTGTAGAAGGCCAGTGCATGTGTGGCTAAAAAATGAGGGCTTTTTAGAAGAGCTTAGCTCAAGAAATTGGCAAATAGTAGGGCTTGAGGCCAGGTATGTAGGCTGGGTGCAACTTAGGCTTATAACACTTGGATTCTTGAGGAAAAAATGAGAGGGTGGCACCTCTCCTTCCTTGAATGTGCACCACGCGTGTTAATTAGTTGGCGCGTGCTGAGATGGAGTGATGCTCCTACATCATACTTCATAGTGGAAAAACTCATGAGCTCTTGCTCATGAGCTTTCCAATGTGGCTGAAATCCACTTGGATCCCAAAATTTCTCCTGGAGCTGTCTCTCGGCTCCTCTGCTTCACCATTGTTGTTCCTGCATCATCCTCGTTGCTCGTGCAGGCTTCCTTTCATCCAACTTCCTCTTGCTAACTTTTTCTTCTGTCGACTCCAACATCATATTACTTATCTCCTCGATCACCTCATCTAGTTGCTCCATCATATGTATCTTCTGTTGTAGTCTAGCTCACTGCACTCGCTCCTTGTCGATGGGCTAATCACACTGATTTCCCAAGACATCTTCTTCCTTTGTGGTCTTATCTTGCCACTCTGCTACTGTCTCCACTCCTGCAAGCCCCTTATCACTGAATTGTTGCTCAGCTACCACTTCCCCTGACAGATTCACTCACGTCAATCTTTTGTTTGTTCCCATTCCAGCTTCCTCCAACTACTCCTCATGCTAGTGTGGTCCTTCATCTGCTTCCAACTTAGCATGATGGATATGCATGCCTTGCATTTACACTCTCCTCTCAATAGCTTCAAATTATTCAAACAGATCAACAAATTCTATGTTGTTTGCTTCTCCTTTTGCTATAGACCCCAGTGTTGTAGTCATCTCTTGTTCAACTTCCTGGCTGAAAACATTGAGCGATTCTACTGAATTCTCTTCTCCTTCTATCAGGACATACATCAGTATTTGTTCCTTCTCCTCCTTGACAATCTCTACTTGTTCTCTCCCTGTTGCACATGCAACATCTGTGCTAGCCTCTCCTTGGACGCTTGGTAGGAATATTTCAACTCCTCCAATGATCAGAACGTCCCTCTAATCCTCCTCCGTCATTGTGATGAAATTTTCTAACTTGTCATCATCTTCATTCACGTGGATCATAGTTCTGTGTGAATCTCCATCTGAGTGAGGTTTTTCTTCTTCCTCCTCATCTTCCAATGAACTCTCGACTGAGCTCATCTCTTCTCCCTTACCCACCTAGCAATTTGGGATGTATCCTTTGCCCACCTAGAAGTTTACGAGATCTATTGATCCCTTCTCATTGCCCACCTAGAAATCCATGAGACTCTTGCCAGATCTATTTCCCTTATGACTGAGTTTTTCAGCATGTCTCAACCACCTGTTTAACACTTGTTCCTACCTTCTAGCCAACAACTTCTGAACAAGCCCTATGTTTTTCCTCTTCAAAGTCCATTCATACCTCCAGTGTACCTTTGATTCCTGCTCCATCTTAAATGCAAGCCTCTCCATCTGTGCTTAGATTTCACTGAGCTTCTTTTCCATCTCTGCCTTTCTCTTCTGCGAGTGGACTTCTCCTCGTCCATGCTTATGACCGTAAGTGTCCATCTTCACCTTCTTCTTGCCCTCCTGACAAGTATTTTGGTCACTCTGCAACTGAGAGCGTCCTTATCTTCTCCTCCGCCTGAAATCTACAGACGAAACTGTGCTCTGATACCACTCTGGTATCAGACTATATTTGTACCTCCTTCTCTATTCCTGAGAGAAATTAAGCTCTGATACCACTCTGGTATCAGACTATCTCCTTTATCTCCCCATTCACATGTTGTTCTTCAGGCGAAATCAGGCTCTGATATCTCCCTTCCCTATGATATGTAGACAAAACATGGCTCTGATACCACTCTAGGGAAAACCCCACCCCTCCTTCTCCTTAACAGGGTTGCATGACCTCCTGGTATAGGATCATTCAAGTCATCGAACTGAATGGTTCGTCAGGCTCCTGATGGAACCGTTTCAACTTGACACATGCCCTTTTTCACTTCCTCGACACCTGTGGACCCTCTCCTTAGCGCTTTTCAACTTTGACACCAATGTTCTTATCTCTCTATGCTAGGCTTCCCTCTTCAACATGACCATGGACTGTAGCCATGCGCCACTCCCTTCGCGACCCCTCACTTCGATAATTTCATGATATTCTTTCTCCTTTCCCTGATTTCTGAATCGACGAACTCTTCAAGACCAGATCTACAATCCAATTTCTTCCCGCGATCAACGGCTGTGATCAAATCACGAGTTTGAAATTCGCGAGTCCTCTCTCCTCTCGACTCTGCTTCTTCCGATTGTGAATCAGTGATGCATAGATCCCTTGCCACGTTCCCTTCCAGATCCAATGGTCTGGATTTGAAATCGCTCTTAGCAACTTCGTGAAGATCCTTTGCTTGCTCTCGGCAAACCTTCCAAAGTTCCTACTCCCGAACCTCTTTATCTTCTGGCACCTGACCTTTCTTCAACGATGGGTGATTTCTCCGTATTCAGGACTTCAGCAAGTCCTCGACTCCTTTTCACACTTAGATCAATTTTACCTTTCGAGACTTAGGTTATTCTCGAAGGATTTTTGCACTCCTTGAAGAAGTCTGTGCAACTTTTCTACAACTTTTCTTGACTTTAAAACCTCCACGGTTCCAAGTTCCTCTGTGAGTTTCTCGTGCCCTCCTGGCAGTTTCTCGCCCTTCCTCCTAATATTATAAGGTGAACTCACAACACCTTAGGTGTACTCCTTACGCTTGGCTTAGTTATTCGATGGCTTCTCCCTCGACCTTATGGAAAGGTTTAAGGCATATCCTTTCCTTTGTCGTTGCACTTCTTGCAAAGCCTTCCTTCACCAAAATGTTCATCAATTTTGGGATCCTCCAACACCTCCAACTGTGTTGTTCCTGGGTATGCTCATGCAAGGTTGATGTTTTTACAATAATTTTGTTACAGGTGAATACTCCTATGGACAAGCGGATTCCCTCTTGGTATCTAGACCCCTGAAAACAAGACAGAAAGTGTGCTATCATTGGTCACTGACATCCTTTTAGATCTAATTAAGCTAATGAATGAAGAGGAAGAATAAAAGTGTACCTTTTTAAATGGAGTTTGTCCTCACAAATTCCAAGTTGATCTTCAATCCCAAGCTCCACGATAAGTCCTGTAGAAAAAACAAAGATACAACAAAATTCCTATTCTACTAAGATTAGCTCAAATACAGATCTATCTACTAGAGACAAGTTTATGTGGAACAAACACAAACTTGAAAGAAACAGGCCAAGCGTATATGTATATTAATGAGAAAAAATGAAGAGTACTTACAATCCTTTGATGAAGTTGCAACAACTTCTTCCAGCTCTCCTTGTCCAACGCCTTTGCTCAAGTAATCTACATTGATTATGCTTCAATGGAATCTCACTTATGGGATCATAAGTTTGGTGTAATTATCAATCTCCATATCTTGTACTGTATGTTGCCTATGAGATCATAGATTTCATACCTCCAATATTTTCATCTCCCTTTCACCATGAGAAGGCCTCCTTATATAATCTTGGAGAGGCCCAACCACTTGAGAGATATTTGGGATAAGTTGAGGATTCCTCTCCTTCAGTTGTCGATATTCCCTAAGATCATGCCTTGAACTCATATTCAAATCCAACCAACTTCATAGATTGAGGGGATTCTTCCTTGATTTCCTCCAACAAACCAAATTTCGCCCAAAAAAGGCCAGCGATCCCTCAAAAGGGACACAGAGAATTGGAACGCTCCTCTAGAAGAGGGTACAGAGCGCTAGTGCTCCCTGACAGTATGTAGGGGAGTGCTCCTTTCCAAATTTTACTTTTGAGTGGTTTTTTCAGTGGCAAAAGGCTCGTACTACATTTCAATTGATTTCTCCTCTTCAAAACTAGTCTTTGAGGTGTCTTAAGTGTCCTTATGATTTCGTTAGAGGCACAACATAGGAAATATGAAAGTATGATGTTTGCGACACTTGCGACACTTGTGGTCAAGGTGCGACACTTGCGGACAAGTTGTGACACTTACAAAACTTGTAATGAAGACACTTGCGACACTATTGAAGTGAGTAATTTTGATGTGTAACAAATTGCCCCCCAAAGTGCGAAGTCAGAAGACGATGATGACTGAAGTACTTTGTAGAATTTCTCGATCAAGGGTATGGACGCGGAGAACCTGGTAGAAGTTGCACACAACCATCAAACAAATATTATGACATGTTTCAAACCCAAGGAAGACATACCTATGCTTGAGTAATAAAGACTTTTTCAGGTATGGCCGCCATAGAATACACTACAGATCCATAATTATATTGAAAAAAAGTATAGCCACCAAACATACAACATGGATCTATACTTCCATGACATGAACTGATCGTGGCCAAAAAAAAATACACTGTGGATCTACGAGATGAAAAGACATAGCCATGGACCAATACAAAGTGGATCTATGTGACAGTATATGTGTCAATATTCAAGAGAAACTTTGTCGCAACCGAGTAAAGTATATATCAAAGTGTTTGAATCAACCGAGGGTCTTCTTACCAATCCCGATGTAGTACAAATATAACCATGTGAATAGATGTCCCGATGTCAAACATGGCATAAACCACTTGATTACCGGTCAATGATGTAAACCGTTAACAAGCACGAGGGAAAGGGACCTAGCGCTCATCGCATAGTTAGAATTTTGTATTGTCAGGGAAGGGATCATGGCCATCCATTTTGAAGTGAGATTGACAGCCGATCTCAGTGGTCATTTTGCAATTTTGGGCATCGCGATATTAAAGCCAAGATGGAGTGAAAACACCTTATAAGCATAGCCCTGAAATATCATTGAAATATCATGTGTGATAAGCACAAGGTCATGGCCCGTGGTCTCATGGGGCGATGGGAAGGAGTTGCATGAAATACTAGAGTTCCCAAGTTGGTTACGGAGAAGAGAGTTGTGTGGCCTTGAGGCGCTAGGATTGACTGAAGGGTATTGTGAGTTTGCTTGGAATGTTCTTGGGTGTCAAGACTCATCCTGATCCTAATAAAAGCATTTAATGAAACTGAAGAAGGTGGTTGAAACCTCGTTTCAAACATAAATAGAAAGCATGAAGGGACGGTCGTGGTGGCTAGCTGACAGTCCAAAGCTCATCTGAAAATGGGTTTTCTGCAAAGCCCATACTGGATTAAATTTGCATCTGACAAAGGAGAACATGGATAATATGATAGAAGAAGAAGAAACGTGAAGCCTTAAATGCAGTAGTTAGATTGCGTCCCTAGGGGATGTTATCAGTTTTGGGTATATATACTCAGTTTTTTTATTTTGTAAAGGGGGGGATGGTAGAGAAAGGCTACCGAATTGTGAAGTTTTAATGAACACTCTGGTTCTCTGGTTATGTATCTATATCTGAGATTTATTGTTTAATGTAAGTCATCTTCTCTTCATTTCTTTATAACAACTTTGTTAAAACACTCGGGCATGGGTGAACCAATTGAGGGTAGTTACGTTTCTGTGATGTATGTTTGATCACAGTAACATCACCACCAGTTTTAATCAGCTTCTCATGTTTCCTTTTCCCATCAATGCTGAGAGCTCGAGCATGGATGTTCCAGTCAAGTTGTTGTGACTGCTTTGTAATGTATGATCGATCACAGAGTCGTTATAACATTTTCAGTTCTCTGGAGTTGTGAATTCAAGAAGATCTTGAGTTGAAGCTCTTTCCCCTAATCACCACTATACTACAACTTACTAACTGAAATTAGACCAAGACCTCACCTATTTGCGCATACCAACCCAGTTTTTTGAGTTAAGTGATAGTTTCTTGAGATTGCACCCATTTGACCCCCTTTTATTACCAACCCGTGACATAAAAATCTGATGGGTATTAGGCTTACCTCTACCGCAATCCAGGGGTAACTTCTGGTGCTAACATTTCTGGCACCGTTGTCACGGATGAAATTGAATATTTTCCCTGGGATTGAATGACAAAGCTTACTGGTTCTGAAGGTGCATCAGAACTTAGTACATCAAGATTTCAACTATGCACCTGGCGACTCCATTGTGGTGACTCCATTGGGGAATCCATTAAAAGAGACTCCACTATTTCAACCATGTCTTCCAGAGGCAGACACATGAGGTCCACTCCACATCTTCTGTTAGTGACTCCTAAAGCTGACCCAAAGAAATTTATCAGAAAGGGAAACACCCCTCAAGAAGGTACTTCTAATATTGAACCATGTATTTCTGATGATTTTCATTGCCCTCCTGTAGGAACTCGGATATCTTCTTCTCATTTTCCCATTATACAGTCTGTTGGAGTTTCTTGAAGTCTAAAGTTTGGGAGTGTTCCTGTTGAGTTTTCCCCTCTTGGTCTAGGATTGGAGGGATAAATCCTTGTCACTCCTCTCTCCCCTGAAATTGTACCATGGTTTAGACACAGCACCTCAGAATATTTTCCTACCCCGAGATTTACCACCCCTCCTCCGTTTACTGTTGATTCTACTACAGAAAGGGAATCTTCTTTTCCTTCAAGCCCTATATACTTTTCTCCAAATCCTCTGTTGTTTCCCTTTCCTCCTAGAAACACACCCTCAGTCTCCCCTGTTCGAACCCCTTCCCCTCCTTATTCTCCTCCACCTATCATCCCCATGGTAGGAGATAATCCCTCGAGAAATAGAATGGATGCCATAGTTGTTGCTAGATACGCCCCTCTAGTCCTACCCCAGCCCATGAATTCTCTCCTTGCTAGAGATTACCTAAAGTATATGCCCAAATTCACTAGGTAAGGAGACATAACTGTTGAAGAACACCTTGATGCCTTCTACAATTATGCAGACAACCTTAATATTGAAAACGAATATGTTTGGATGAGAGTCTTTGTCCAAAGCCTTGATGGTGAAGTTAGAAAGTGGTTTAGAGGATTGATGCCTGGATCCATTGCTGGGATAGAGGCTTTGGATGACATTTTCCTGAGACAGTCATGGGGTAAAAAAGACCTCATGTATTAAATCACAGAGTTTGGGTCCCTGAAGAGAAAGGAAGGAGAATCTATCTCTGAATTCTCCAAAAGATTCAACAAAATATACAATAAGATCCTTGCTGAGATAAAGCCTACATAAGCCTTCGCTGAAATCACTTTTGACCCTGATTTCTACCTCCTGCTCAGAGAGAGACGAGCCACTTCCTTGGCTCATATGCAAGATGCGGATGTGGAAGTAGAATCTAACGTATTAGCGGTTGACCGAATCAGGAATAAGGTTGATGCAGATAGATGAAAGGGAATATTTGAAGCATCAACCTTTGTTTCCTCTGCACCTCACCCTCAAGTAGATGAATTGACCAAAATGGTAAAATCTCTTTCTGCAGAAATGGAGAAGATAAAATTTCAGGGGAAACAAAATTATAAGAAATCCCAAAATGTTGATAACAAAGGAAACTTCAAGAGGCTGAAGAACCATGTTCCTCAGATTATGCCAAGGGAACAAAGGAATAGAGATAGAGATGATCAAAAGATCCAAACCCCTCTCCAAAATAACTTTGTTACTGATGAGGAAAGGGAAGAGGAAGAGCTTGACCCTTAAATTCATTGTATTGGAGACACCTCCCCATTTCCCCATTTGACTCAGTTTTCATATGAGGAGTCCCTCATAGACAGTCAAATAAATGAGTCGAGCAAGGGTGAGAAGGCCAATACTAGTCCCAACAAATACAACCTCCGGTCCAAGAGGAAAATAGACGAGTTTGACATCCCTTCTCA
Source organism: Picea sitchensis (assembly GCA_010110895.2). Taxonomy (NCBI): domain Eukaryota; kingdom Viridiplantae; phylum Streptophyta; class Pinopsida; order Pinales; family Pinaceae; genus Picea; species Picea sitchensis. The sequence continues at coordinate 9,291 of SNQJ01S0186146.1, read as the reverse complement.
GCCTCCCAGAGTAGAGAAGCATGATAATCATGCAGCAAATGCCAGCAATGAAAAGAAAGCTCAAAATCCCTCACCAATAGCCAAAGGCCCTGTCCCATAGGTGAGAGAAATTTTGAAACCCCCTTCTTCCTTTAGCTTTGAGCATGAAATTCAGAAGATCAAAATTATCGTGCCCCTTTCGGAGTTGGTCAAGAACGAAGATTTCAAAAAATCCCTCTCTAAACTATTGCAGCCTGAGCCATCCTACCATTCCACAGACTAAGTAAATATCCAAGAGGAAAAACCAACATTCATCCTAGGTCCTATGGTAGAAGAAAGAGATGATTCATCCCCCCCTTTCTACACGTCCCTGAACATACATGATAAAGTGTTGCATAACTATTTAATGGAATCAGGGGCATCTCATAATATCATGCCCAAGACAGTCATGGAAGAACTCAGATTAGAAATAACAAAGGCTTATCATGATTTATATTATTTTGATTCGAGGAGGGTGCAATGTCTTGAGATCATCACAGATCTAGTGGTAACCTTGTTTCAATTGCCCATGAAAAGTGTGGTCATGGATATCGTGGTGGTTGATGTTCCTCCAAAGTTTGGCATGTTGTTGTCAAGATCTTGTATAAAAAGGCTAGGAGGAACATTGCAGATGGACCTCACATATGCTACCATTCCATTGTTCAAAGGGGAGCATAGAAGATTGTACATAGAAGCTCAGTTGGCCTACATTATCAGTGACGAAGAAGACCCCACCAATCATCCTATCTTTTCCCTTGATATTGATTTGGGATCCATCTTATTACAGCTCACCGACGCTCTTGAACTTGCTATTGAGATCATAAAGCTCATTAATCTGCATGAAGACCCCCCTCTATGTACCTCTATGTGGAAAATGTTCTTCGATGGAGCCTCTTCTAGAGAAGTTGCTGGTGTTGGAGTAGTTTTTGTTTCCCCTACTCAGGAAACCATATCTATGTCATACAAATTAGAATTTGAAGTTACGAACAATGTGGCAAAGTATGAAGCTCTTGTTCTAGGCTTGGGGGCTGCAAAAGATATGGGAATTGAGGAGATAGAAGTGTTCAGGGATGCCGAGTTGGTTGTATAGCAGATCAAAAAGGCTTATCAGGTCAAACATCCTCGACTCAGAAGTTACAGGAATGAAATGTGGGATCTGATTGACAGCTTTTTCTCGGCTTTCAACATTTCATTTCTTCCCAAAGAAAAAAATGCCATGGTCGATTCTCTAGTTTTCTTAGCAAGCCATTTCAAAGTCCCACTGCCACCTAAGCTCAAGTATGATGTTGAAGTAAAATGCAGGCCCTCTGTAACTGATAATATCAAGCATTGGAAGGTGTTCGAGGATGATCTAGAGATCAGAAGATTTCTTGAGTCAGTTGATGAGTTCTCTGCATTATACATTAACCAGGATAAATATTATGAGGGTGATCCTCCCCTTGAAGTAGTTTTGGATAAAATTGCTAATCACCATATTGTTCAAATGCCTAGAAATCACATTCCAAAGGGACTGGTTCCTTTGGAAAGACTGTTCGATGAGAACGATGTGGCAGTGAAAGCCTAGAGACCGATTGAGGATGCAGATGTAGCTTAGTGCAATATTGGCATAGAGAAGTATCCAATATTTGTCAAACTGTCAAGAATCCTGTCAAAGGATTAGAGGGCCGAGTATGTTGAGTTATTAAAAGAATTCACTGATGTGTTTTCCTGGACCTATGAAGACCTCAGAACTTACGACACAGGCATCATCGAGCATAATATTCCACTAAAGGAGGAGGCAAAACCATTTAGGAAAAAATTGAGACAAATTAATCCTATGTTGTTGCCTATCATGGAGAGAGAGGTAAAGAAGTTGTTGGATGCCCAGATCATCATGCCTTTAATATATTTGGATTGGGTGGCCAACCTAGTCCTAGTGAGAAAGAAGAGTGGAGAAATCAGACTTTGTGTCGATTTCAGGAACCTGAACAGGAGCTCAAAGAAGGACAATCACCCCTTGCCAAAGATGGAACATATATTGCAGAGGGTGACAGGTGCATCCCAGATCTCCATGATTGATGGCTTTTCTGGCTACAATCAGATCTTTGTCCTACCAGAGGATAGAGAAAAAATAACTTTCACCACTCCTTGGGGTACGTTCATGTATGCCAAAATTCCCTTTGGATTGATGAATGCAGGAGAAACCTTCCAACGAGCCATGGGCATATCCTTCATTGGAGAAAAGGATAAATTTGTGGTCATCTATCTAGATGACATAACAATCTTCTCCAAATCTAATAAAGAACATTGTCAACATTTGAGGAAGGTTTTCTTGAAATGCAGAAGGTTTGGTCTCTCCCTAAATCTAAAGAAATCATTTTTTTCCATGCAAGAAGGAAAATTTTTGGGGCACATAGTATCAGCTGAAGGAGTCAAAATTGATCCCAGCAGAGTTCAAGCGATCCAAACCTTGTCGCTCCTGAGATCTAGGAAAGAAGTCTAGTCTTTCTTGGGAAAGATTAATTTCCTGAGAAGGTTTGTTTCAAATTTCACTAAATTGGTGAAGCATATCACAGCCATGCTCAGGAAGGGAAATGAAGTAAAATGGACTACTGAACCCAGAGAATCCTTTGACCAGATTAAAAAAGCATTGACTGAAGCACATGTGCTAATCAATCCCAATTATTCCAATGCTTTTCTGATTTTTTCCTTTGCTTCTTTGGATTCAATGGTATTTTTTTTTATTGCAAAAGAATGTTGAGGGGCTTGAGTAGCCTATTTCCTTTTTCAGTCAGGCATTGAGAGATTCTGAGATCATATATGACATCATGGAGATGCAGGATTATGCCTTGGTGAAAGCTATCAAGGCTTTCAGAGTCTATGTTCTACATTCAAAGGTCATTGTGTATGTCCCTTCAGCCTCTGTGAAGGACATTCTCATTCAACCTGATATAGACGGAAAAAGAAGCAAGTGGATTGCAAAAATCCTTGAATTTGATTTGGAAATAAAACCCACCAAACTAGTTAAAGGCTAGGGTTTAGCCAAGTTATTGGTTGAATCTAATTGTAAATATTTGGGGATTAACTTCGTCAACAGTTGCTCAAAAAGCCAGCAGACTGAAGCATCTAGTAGCAGTCCTCAGGACAGCCCTCCATTGGCATAATGTGCCTGGTATAGAGATAGCATATATTTTCTGCAGGAGTTGCAGCCTCCAAATGGTATAGGAAGGAGTAAGGCAATAGATTTAAAGCTCAAAGTGAGAAGGTATTGCCTTATTGACCAGATATTGTAATGGAAAGACCCTCTGGGTGTGCTTCTAAGATGTTTAGACCCACAAGAGACCTAGAAAATTATATTGGATTTCCATGAAAACCTATGTGGGGGACATCATTTCTGGAAAACCACTGCTTACAAAATTCTCAGGGCTGGGTACTACTGGCCTACTCTATTCACTGATGTTTGTGTGAAAGTAAGGGCTTGTATCAAATTCCATAAGTTCTCTAGGAAGAAGCAACTCAAGTCCCTTCCATTGAAATCTATGCTAGCTTTAGGACCTTTACAGCAGTGGGGCCTTGACTTCATTGGGGAAATCCATCCCGCTTCAAGCGGTCAACATGGGTGGATCTTAACTGCAACAGATTACTTCACCAAGTGGATAGAGGATATCCCCACAAGAAGCGCTTCTCGTAAGGTAATCATTGGTTTTCTGGAGGACATAATAGTAAGGTTTGGTTTCCCAACTAGAATCATCACTAACAATGTTGCATCCTTCAAGGATGAACCGTTGATCAAGTTTTGTGAGAAATTCGGAATTGCGTTGATCCAATATACCCCCTATTACCCCCAAGGAAATGGACTATCAGAGTCCTCTAAAAAAATCCTGATCAATATCATCAAGATATTGTTAGAGGACAATAAGAAAGAATGGGATTCAAAACTCAAATTTTCTTTGTGGGATGATAGAGTAGTGACAAAACAATCCCTGGGCATCTCCCTCTTCCAGCTCGTATATGGGACTGAAGCAATTTTTCCTTCCCAGCTTTCCCTTCTTGTGGAAAAATTATTCCAAGACTGTCAGGAAGAGCTCGATGACATGATCAAGAGGATTCATCAGTTGGTAGAAGTGCAGCAGACTAGAGAGAAAGTGATGGACAGAGTACATGACCGTCAACAAAAAATCAAGCAGGCCTTTGACAGGGAGAGAAGAAAAGAGGATTTCCAACTGGGAGATCTAGTACTCAAATGGGATGCCCCTAGATAGGACAAGGGCAGGCATGGTAAATTTGAATCCCTTTGGATTAGATCCTTCAATATTTCTTAGGCATTTCCCAATAATACTTACAGGTTGAAGAATCTGGAGGGTGAGGAAGTTTTTGCTGGCCCTGTAAATGGGCAATTCCTGAAAAAATTATTTCTTTAAAGCAACAATTGGCATCCCACCATTGTAAATACATTTATGTTTTATGTCTGTTTTGTTTTGTTTTCAATAGGAGACTCCATAACCCAAAGCAAGGCACTAGAGTTGTGCGTTCTTGGCAGATCGCAGGGAGCATGTGATCCCCTGTGGAACCAAATGTTAGCGACTAATATTGACATGTGTTGGTGAATTGTGGTTTTGGCCTAGGTCTGTGATTTTTTCCTGTCCTTTCCCCTTTTTGTAGACCCAATCATAGTTTTCTCCTCTCGACATATACTTTTCTTTGTTTGCCTTCATCCTTTTGATCGACCGGTTTTCCTTATCAAAGTTTGCCTGTGAGATACCCACCCTGAGATTTTCTTCTTTCCCTAAGGTTGATTATTTCTCTTTTTACCTCTGTCACTGAGCCTTCTTGTTTCCCAAGTCCTAGCCATGTCATCCAAGTCTTCATTTGTTGTAGGCTGGAACACTGAAAGTGGTCTAGTATGGAAGCGAAAGCAAGTGAGCACGGGAACCTGGAGTTCAAATGGTGTGAGATTATCCAACAAGGATCGTGAAATCCTGATTCGCGAAAGGAAGGATTTGGGTCGTATGATCATGAGGAGACGAGGGTCGTTGATTTAAAATCGGAGATTTAGGAGGATTGGGAATCAGGAGTTCAGGGTTCTCGTCGACAAGTGCATCCATAGCCGAAAAACCCGAAACGCGAAATCCTGATTTCACGAATCGGAGGTTTCAAAGGGAGCAGGTCTGGAAAGGGAGCTAGTGCTCATCACATAGTTGGCATTTCATATTGTTAGGGAAGGGATCGTGGCCATCCATTTTGAAGCAATATTGATCGTCGATCTCAGTAGCCATTTCACGATTTCGGTCATCGCGATATTAAAGCCAAGATGGAGTGAAAACTCCCGAGAAGTGTAGCCCTGAAATATCATGCGAGATAAGAACAAGGTCACAGCCCGCGGTCTCATGGGGCGATGGGAAGGAGCTGCGCGAAAGACTAGAGTACTCGAGTTGGTTATGGAAAAGAGAGTTGTGTGGCCTTGAGGCGCTGGGATTGACTGAAGGGGTTTGTGAGTTCGCCTGGAATGTTCATGGGCATCAGGCCTCGTCCTGATCCTAATAAAAGAAGTTAATGAAACTGAAGAAGGTTTTTGAAACCTCGTTTCAACCATAAATAGAAAGCACGAAGGGACGGTCGTGGTGGTTGGCTGATAGTCTAAAGCTCCTCTGAAAATGGGTTTCCTGCAAAGCCCATACTGACTTAAATTTGCATCTGACAGAGGAGAACATGGAAAATATGACAGAAGAAGAAGAAACGTGAAGCCTTGAATGCAGTAGTCACATTGCGTCCCTAGGGGATGTTAGCAGTTCTGGGTATATATAATCAGTTTTATATTTTGTAAAGGGGGGGGATGGTAGAGCAAGGCTCTCGAATTGTAAAGTTTTAATGAACACTTTGGTTCTTTGGTTATGTATCTATATCTGAGATTTCTTGTTTAATGTAACTCAACTTCTCTTCATTTCTTTGTAACAACTGTGTTAAAACACTTGGGCAGGGGTGAACCAGTCGAGGGTAGTTACGTTTATGTCATGTATGTTTGATCACAGTAACATTGCCACTAGTTTTAATCATCTTCTCATGTCTCCTTTTCCCCATCCATGCTGAGAGATCGAGCATGGATGTTCCAGCGAAGTTGTTGTGACCGCTTTGCAATGTATGATCAATCGCAGAGTTGTTATAACATTTTTAGTTCTCTAGAGTTGTGAATTCGAGAAGATCTTGAGTTGAATCTCTTCCCCCTACTCACCACTATACTACAACTTATTGACTGAAGTTAGACCAAGACCTCACCTATTTGCGCATACCAGCCCAGTTTTTCTGAGTTAAGCTATACTTTCTTGAGACTGTGCCCATTTGACCCCATTTTATTACCAACTCGTGACATAAAAATCTTATGGGTATCAGGCTTACCTCTGCCGCAATCCAGGGGTAACTTCTGGTGCTAACAGGGTGTTACATTCCCCTCCCCTTATTTTGGCACTTCCTTTAGTGCATATCACCATGCAAGTGTACATATATACCTAATTTTCATCAAAAATTCAAAAACAATTGTGGGTATGCCTCATGCATTGTATCTTCCATCTCCCATGTCACTTCTTCAAGGTTGTATCATGTCCACTATACCTTTACCCGCCCTATGAAATTGTTCCATAACACCATGAACTTCTTGTCCAATATATGCATTGGTTGTACCTAGAGGTCTCCTTCTGGCTCCACCTAAATCAAAGTCCATTCAATGACATCGTTAGGATCATGTACATACTTTTTGTGCAAAGATGAATGAAATACATTATGCACATTCATGGACTCTTCATGGACCATATAGAGCTTCAAATGGGATCTTCAATGAAGCTTGATACCCATTGTTGTAGGAAAACTCAACCAAGTTCAAATATTCTTCCCACTTAGATGGCTTATCCATCACATACATTCTTAACATGTATTAGATCACTTGATTGACTCTCTATGTCTTCCCATCTGTCTATGGATGATATGTTGTGCTAAAATTCAGATATGTACCGAATCCTTTAAATAATCCTCTCCAAAAAATTGAAGTAAACTTTGGATTTTTGTCTGAGACAATTACCTCAAGTAGTCCATGCAACCTGACATTTTCCTTAATGTAATTTTTTGCAATATTAGCTACCTTATGACTTAGTTTCACTGGAATAAAATGAGCAGCCTTTGTTAATTTATCCACTACCACCATTATTGAATCATATTGTCTTTTTGTCCTGGGTAACTTGGTGATAAAATGAATGGTTACTGCTTCCCATTTCCACTTTGGGATTAGTAATGGCTATAGAAAATGTGTTGGGTGTCTATGCTCATCTTTCATTCTTTGACATTCCATGCACTTGGCAATGTAATCAACAACATCCTTTTTCATTCTAGCCAAAGTATTTCCTTCTTATTGTTGCAATTATTTTTCGGTAACCGAGATGTCCAACATATGAAACATTATGCATTTCTCTTAACACCAGCTTTCTTAATTCTCCAAAATTAGGAACATAAACTATGTTTTTATGTTTCAATATTCCATCTTCTCTCATATTATACTCTTTAAATTTCTGCTATACTGCTTCTTGTTGTAAGATTGATTTCATGTTCTTTAATATTTTTGGACTCATAACTAATGACATGTCCATTTTGAGTAAGGACTCTGCCAAGTCCTTCTTTGCTTGCATCTGTGCATACTACAAAATTTTCATTTGGATCTACAATCTTCAAAATAGATGCACTAGTAAGTAAGTCCTTTAAGTGCTTGAAACTTTCTTCACACTTTGGTATCCATTCAAAATTAATTCCCTTCTTTTGTAAAGAAGTGATGGGACGAGCAATCTTGGAAAATCCTTCTATAAACCTTCTGTAGTATCCAACTAATCCCATAAAAGATATATCTTCTAAAACATTCTTTGGTGCTAGCTATCCTCTAATGGATTCAATCTTCTTTGGATCCATGGTTATGAATTCCTCTAAAATGATGTGCCCCAAATATTTGACCTCTTCTTGGTACAAAAAGCACGTGCTCAGCTTGGCATACAACTGATGCTCCTTGTAACACCCTGTTTTCCCTCAAGTCTATAATTATAATTAAGACTTAAAGACTATGAGTGATAACCAATGTAATTATGGTTTATATGTAATGAAAATTTCCAACAAGATAACTAAAGGGTGAAGCCTTGAAGTATTGGCCATGATACCATGAGTGGAAATTAGTGAGGGGGAATTGGGAATACCCTATTTACCCAAAGAATTAACCTTTACCCAGGAGAGATTTAATTCCTAAATCTGTTGGAAGTATCTCACCTTCCTTTTCCCATAAGAAATTAAATTAATGAGATAATACCTAGTGGTTGAAGTAGTTGAGTATGCCTTAAGAAATGCACAAGGGAAGCGGTTGGATCATTTGAAGTTGTTAGCCAGGAGTACCCCAATAAGTGCCCCTTCAATTTGGGATCCTGGCTCTTGGAAGAAAAAAACACGAGTGTAGTGCACAAGCATGTAGAAGAAAAAAAGGAGGTTCTATGAGTAAAATAGGAAGCTTACCCAGTTAGCTTGTGGCCAAATTTGGAGCAAAGAATACCTAGACCCGAGCTTGAGTAGAGAGGGTCGCAAGTTGGTGCTTACTGGACATAAACTGACACTGGTAAGGGGAGGGAATTGAGGGACTATTATATAGTGAATGGACTCCCTTGTGCAGAGGAAATCTAATTAGGAAGGCATATGAGAAGTTTTTGGTGGCCCTCGATTCAACGAGTGGAAAAGATTTTATTGTTGTTGGTTAGTGAAGGAGAGTTCCATTCACGTTAAAACTAATAAACTTGTGAGTAACCTATTTGTTCCCCTGGTGGTATCATGGCCCAACATGGTAATGGCATGATATACCAAGCACAAGTGAAGCATAGCCTAACTTTGGGAGGAAAGCATTCACCCTTAGTCAGTTGGAAAAATGGATTTTATTTTGAAAACAAATAAGTGTTCAAAATGTTCTTTGTAAAAATATATGTAAAGAATGTTAACCTATGCAAATATAAATATATGAAGTATTTTGCATGTGATGAATGAATGCTTAAGTTGAGAATTTGTTTATCTACTTAACACAATTTTCAGAAGGGAGAATACCCATTTATTTGCAGGTATGGTAAGCACAAAATTTTGGGCATGTAACCTCGTGACTTCCCTGATATTTGAAATGGAAAGTTTACAGGATATAATATCAAGGTTTTAGATAAAGTTGCAAGTAATAATTACTTTTGTGTTAAGTGCATGGGTCGATGACCTGTAATTCCTGACTGGAACCCCTGCTAG
>SNQJ01S0186144.1:2680-15202 GCA_010110895.2 Picea sitchensis | reverse complement strand
ATATATATATATTAGCTCTGGATTCATCAAAAATGGATGATAAGTCTGCATAGGGAAATGAATAAAAGGCCCTCTGTGCAAGATAGTCATGGTGAGGCAAATTTTTCTATAACACCCAGAAGAAGAACAAAGTTTGTCAACATATAAGCATTGTGCACTTAAAATGTAACAAGGAAAGAATCAAGGGTCATGCCTAAGAAGAGATGTTGTGCTTGTTTGAAAATGAGAGGAAACAGTTTCAGAAAGGAATTTTTAGTACTCCAGGGAACGCTGCTCAGGGATTTCTCTCATCTATAATCAAGTTGGAAAATATCACCTTCATAGGTGTCATCCCTCATGCCTTTAAAGGAAGAATGAAATCCCCCCATCCACCTTTTTTTGAATATAAGAGAATCAAATTATAAAAGGTAAAGTATTGGGGAAAGGCATTCCAGATGATATGGGACATGAAAGTATCTTCGTCAAGGCTATGAAAACTTGCTGGAAGTGGAGAAAGGTTTGTGACACTGGGGTGACTTTGTCGGGTCGATCGATTCTTGTTGATAGTGGAGCAACACCAGAGAAATGCATAAACAACTTGTATTTTCAACATTCTTGACATCTCAGTTCACTCTTATACTCCTCGTGCCTTATTGAAGCAATTTGTTGGAGATACTTCACACACACCTAATATTTCTTTTCCCTAAGGTTTTCCCTATGTTTATTTGTCATTATTCAGTCTCCTATAGTTCAGGGAGAATATTCCTCTAGGAGAATATTCTCTTCAGTTCACACTTCAGTTTGATCATTTGAGTGGAATCTAGATGCCACATTGGGATTATCACCATGCAACATTGGGATCATCACCAACTAATGCACATTGTACTTGGGATCATCACCAAAATAGGACATTACTCATGATTCCCTGATCTCCTCCTCACTTCACTCAGTTTCAACCAGTTAACTAAAGACTGAGAGACTAGTTAACTTAGACTAGGTGGCAATTCACTCCCGTAACTACCTGCGAGACTAGACTAGGTGGAAGTTCACTCCCTCAACTATTGGTGTGTGTCTAGATCACTCTAGACCACCACTATGCCACATTGGCTTCTGCCCCAATGCGTATTAGTTGAGTTATACAGATTATATCATGTGTAAATTATCATTCATTCATTTGGTTAATGATAATTCTTTCATTCTTTCTCTCCTACTACTCTTTTTTCATATTTTCTCTGCAAATTGTGTATGTAATTTTCTATATAGATATATTTTGTGCAGGTTCAACAAATTTACATGGTATCATATTCGACGAACTACTAGGGAAAAGACACACCAATTTATTTTTGCAGGTACCAAAGATTGAAGACAACAGAAAAATGGAATTTCCAAAATAATTCATTCTTACACCGTACAATTTATTTGCATGGAAGGAGAAGATGATAATGCATATTCGAGGTAGAGGATTATAAAGGTTAACCATGAACACAGAAACTGAACCAACATCAACCATATAAAAATCCAAGTATCTAAATTGAACGGATGAAGCGTTTGGAACTATTTGTAGTCTCATTTCTCCTAAACTCCTCTTTCACATATCCTCCTGTAAAACTCCCAATGAAGCCTGGATGACCATGGAAGGGATTTTTGGAAAATAGGACGAGATGAGGGGACACACGCTTGAGGTGGAATTGCCCACTTTGGATCCAAAAACCTTTGACAATATCCAAAATTTCTTTACCAAATATAAGGATTTGTTGTCGCAACTCAAGGCTTGCGGGGTTCATAAATCTAAGGAGGAGAAACAAATGGTTCTCAAAATTATCAAAAAATTGGTCTGGAATACTTAGTGTTTGTATCTACATTTCATTCAGTTAGGCTCACCTCTAGAGCCACCTGGATGATGCCCTCTCTTGAGTCCTTTATCGAGTCTCTGACAGAAGAGCAGAACAAGCTCATCAATATGAGAAAAATCAAAGTCCCAGAGGCGCATGCACTTACTGTGCAAGATGGTAGCGGTCATATATATCATAAGTATAAAGAAAAATACAAAAGGAAAGCACCTGCAAATACAAGGAAGGAAGGGTACTCAAAACCCTTCAATGATGTCTTTGGATCCAAAGGTGAAAAGGGGAGAAATGCACATACTTCCATAAAGGATTCCATACAAAATCTGCTTGTATGTAGAAACAAATAGATCAAATGGCACAAATACTTCAACAAAACAACCTTTGAGATCGCATCCCCGAGGGTGCCAAGAAGAAGAAGCCAAAAGATCAGAATCCCAAGAAAGGCAATTCTAGCCATGCTTTGATTTCCATGAACTCGTCTCTTGATGCTTGGATCGTAGATTCAGGTGCATCACACCACATGGAAGCCACAAAAGAAGTCTATTATTCATTGGATGCATACAAAGGTCTTCCTATTTTGATGGGGGACACCTCTCTAGTCGAGGTCACCGACAAAGGAAGAATTGAACTCACAAACGGAAGCTTCAAGAATGTGCTACACGTTCCCAAAATTTCCATCAATATTATCTTTGTGTATCAGATGACAAAATTTGGCACCATAAAGAGATTCATATTCACACCTGATGCAGTGAATATCTATGACATGAAAACAGATTCCAGGGTTTCTACCGGTGAGGTAAATTATCAATCCATACTCTACACATTTTCTGAATTTATTGAATTAGATTCTGCATTACTGCTTATCCATGCTGATGAAAGCAATAGGATATGGAACGAAAGGTTCATGCATTTAAATTTCAGATATATGCAACAACTTAGCAATCAGGGAATGGTTGATGGTCTACCTGACATCCACTTCTCCAAAGGAATTTGTGACGGATGTGTTCTTGGAAAACACCCTCAAGAGAAATTCGAAAAAGGAAAGACTCAGAAGGCTTCCTCTCCTTTAGATCTGATCCATAGTGACCTCATGGGCCCTTTTCCAAATCCATCAATCAGTAAAGCAAGGTATATGGTCTTTTTTGTTGATGATTTCTCACACTTCACATGAATTTTCTTTCTCAAGAAAAAATCAGAGGTCTTTCAACACTTCAAAGATTTCAAAGCCCTTGTTGAAACACAGTCAGGAAACAAAATCCAATTCCTCTGAATAGATAACGAGGGAGAGTATGTCAACCATGAGATAGAAAATCTTTTTCATGAGGTCGGGATTTAGTTGTAGCACACGATTCCTTATACTCTTGTTGACGGGTGAAATTGACCTCTCGTCAACTGGAGGGGTGGATCCGGTCTGGGGTTGTCTAAATAACCCAATCCGTTTGGATTAATCCACTCCGACGGGTTTAGCGGCTATGTTGTCCGATCTAAGTCCTAGGAAAGTGAAAGAAAAACTAAACTAAGGAAACTAATCTAAGTGAAAAACAACTACTGCAAACTATATACAAATCTAAAATATATATACAATTTACTAACTAATATTATAAAACAATAATTCTACTTATTAAATGTTCAGTTATCAATACAAATAAATATATACAACATTTACAAAAATACAAATTTTGATCGAAATTTGCAAAATCATTTGTGAATGGTCTTATGACAACAAAGCTATTATTTTTGGTTTTTATAATTTTTATGAGAAAGAAATAAAATAAAAGTTATCTAAGCTAATCAATAAGAATAGTAATCTGTACTGAGAAATGAATGTTAACTATCTAACTAAGTAATAAAAACAACAATCTGTATTATATATCTGTCTAAACTACAGTGAATCCTTATATTAATTAAACTATTGAAATAAAATAACTATCCTGAAATTAGCGCTTCCTATTTGTCCCGTGCACTGTATTCGATTTAGCTGTTTGATGGGGGAAACCTGCACCAGATTTTGCAGAAAGATTCTCGTAAACAGGAAGCAGCGACACTCTTTGAATACGAATGACAGAACAAACAAGACATATAACAACAACAATTTTATATTTTACAAATAATCACATCGAGATAAATACTTCTGCAAAGATTTGTACATAACTGCTCATTCAACAAAGAAGCTAAACCTTTGTTCATTAAATTAAAACAGGGTAATTGCTGTAAGTAAAATGAGATACATTAAATATGGACAATACTTAAATCATATCGCATCAACCTGTAACAAATCTTGATATCTAAAGTAGTCAATAATTTGATTACAAATTAAAATGCACAAAACTTGAACAAAAGTAAGATAAATTGAAGCTAAAGCCGTACAACAAATCTACTTCTATTCGATTCTGTATAATCATCAGTCCATAGTCTCTGTTCTCCCAACAGTGATGGGTTGTTTACAAAAAATAATAAGTATTTAAAGGCCACAGGGTGGAACATTCCCTGTGGAAATCATCAAAACTGTTTGCAAAAAATATGGGAACAATCTCCCAGATTCCTATTTCTGCCTAAGACTAACAATCTAATACCAAAGCTGTGTAAAAAAAGCATGTTCTAAAATTTCCATAATCGATCCAATTCCAATTGGAGTTCGTGTGTACCTGTAGATGGACAAAAATAAACAATTTCAAATAGTGTTTTAATTGTGAAATCAACAAAAATTGAACTTTTATGACTAGCTACAGAATCTCACGATTCTGTAGCTGGTCATATTTACAAACAAAATCGTATTGATTTAATCCAATGATAACAGAAATGTATGCAATCTATCAAACAATTCCTTCATTACTAATTCAAATAAAACCAAATCATGCATGCTAATTCCAAACAAACAGAATCGTTCTTGCTAATTCAAAACAAACAGAATCGTTTTTGAATCAATTCAATCAAAATAGAACTATATTTGATTTATCAAACAAATCTTTTATACTAATTCAATGCAAACACAATCGTTTATGCTAATTCAAAACAAGCGAAATCGTTTATGATAATTCAAAACAAACGAAATTATTCTAAAATCATTGTTGAAATATCATACCTTCGCTGTAGGGATACGATTCAATCAGGCTAACTTTGAATTAACAATGGCAGTGGTTGCCTCAACATTTTTGAACATGATAGAGCCTGTGTTCTTTTGCCTCTTATCGTTATCTTGCAGTCTATCATTTTCCTTAGACAACACAGTCACCCGGTCCTCCGAGGACTTAATTTGGGATTGCAACAGAGGGACATCTGTATAGTATCGTTGGAGTCATGAATTGCAGTCATCACACTGTGGTCGATCAGGCTGAGTCACTGTAGGTAAAGGATATTTTAAAATACCAGGGGTTCCACTGTCAAACTTGATCCCGTGGAAGTTATGGTCATCCTTAAGGCATGGTGGGAGGTTGGATACGTAGTCATAGGGCTCGACAGAACAAAGGTTGTGAGAGTATGGGTACTCCTTGGTCAGAAATTGCTCAATCTCAGAGTCCGAATCTTCACTCAAAACAATAGGCTTCTGGTCTGTGTTTTGTTTGGGCTTATTATGAGTGCACCTAGATACCTAGTGTGCAGCCTTCTTACCTTTGCTATTGACATCGATCTTACCTTTGCCCTTTTTTCTTGTAGGCCTCTTAACAGTCTTAGCATTGTCTTTCGAACATGGGTCAGGCAGGGTGTCGGGTAGGTCAGCGTTGGGGTAGGTTCAGGGTTCGACAGCGGGTAGGAGGGTAGGAGGTGGCACGACAGGCCCGGCAAGGGTTTCGGTGACCACAGTCTTGTCCACTGGACCACATTCAGGAGTGGCAAAGCCATTCCTCAATAAGAAAACTTCCCAACAGTCACCACTCAGCCTCAAATGATGAACAATGATGATTTTAATGAAACAGTGATGGAAAAGGCTGGAGTCAGCCTTCTCCCTCTTAAATCATTTATCCATTTTATACAGATTGCGTAGGAGGTAGTGAGGCATATTCAAAGGGAAATCTATGAAATTCATAAGAAGTCAGAGATGGTAAAGAAACACTAAAACATATCTACCTTCGCAAGTAACGAATCTTAACAATGGCCAACAAATCATGCCATCGAGACTTAAGGGTTGTGATCAACATACCTTTATCACAACTGATAATTTTCCTCGAACTAAACAAGAGCGGCCATGGCACTTCATCCACCTTCGAATTCTTAAACCATCTCTGCGCCTTGGCTAGCAAACCAGCGGCTGAGCTGAGGAATTCTTCATTTAATTTGAGTTGGATGTCCCCAACTTTGGCCCTGCATCCATCGAATGTGAGGGAAAATTGCTGAGCGACCGCGAGGTTGAAACCCTCGAATTTTTGAATGAAAACTAACTAGCCATTACTCTCCAAGTCCTCACTAGTGTTATCAAATAACAACAGCATTTGGACGCCATTAGGTTCTATGCGCACTACAGGAGCCATAGGAGACATCACACGATCGACAGGGTATTTGGTGAGGGGGTTTAACAGGGTAGGCACAAGACTGATTCCCACAGGCTTTCCCAAAACAAATAGAGGTAGCCCGAGGTGCAAGGAAGACGTTAATGCTTGTGCGTACGAGGGTGGTGGAGTGAATCGAAACCATGAAAAACATTCATGTTGACATGTACAATCGACGACGCCTTGGTAATAACTTCATTCACATCACAATCCAAAGCTTTGTACACCAAATATCAAATGGATTATTCACATACTCATCGAAAGCCATAACATTCATAACCAAAATATTTTGACCAAATGAAATATCAAATAACCACTTGAAAACCATAGTGTTCATAACCAACAATTGGTCTGTATATTAAATCAACAATAGTGTTTGTATGATTCAAAGAAATCACTACATCGACCATTGCACCATGGGTTTAATCACAATGTTAATGCGTTCTCATGAAACCATTGCACCAAGGAATTTGATAAAAAAACAACAGAATATCATATCACCATTGTAACAAGGATTC
This sequence comes from Picea sitchensis, assembly GCA_010110895.2. Classification (NCBI taxonomy): domain Eukaryota; kingdom Viridiplantae; phylum Streptophyta; class Pinopsida; order Pinales; family Pinaceae; genus Picea; species Picea sitchensis. The sequence continues at coordinate 8,374 of SNQJ01S0186144.1, read as the reverse complement.
AATCAAAGACACCATAATATCATTGCATCACGAACTTATAAACGAAACCACATTAACAAAAATCAAATGCAAAGTGAGTAAAGGCTTGGTGTTTTGATGAATGTATGATCAGTAGTGAGTTGGATGTAAAAGAGTCATGATGACATAAACAAAAAGATCTGTAATAATCCAAAGATGATTTTAACGCCATCAACATGACTTCCAACTCAAGGTTTTCACGCTTGCAGTCGTGAAAAATGAAAATGAAAGCCAGGTATGCGAAAGCGAAAGATAATAGTGTCATTTCATTTAAAGAATTGCGAGGAGTATTGAGGGTTCAAAACCCTTGTGTAGGAATCTTGTAAGGAAAGACAAAATTCCAAAATGGATGCCAACAACTCTGCAGAAAAACGTAGTTGCTGAGCAAAAAAATAGATCTCTAAAAGAGATGGCATATTGCATGCTACATGCCAATTCACTTCCACAAATATTATGGGCTGAAGCACTTAATTTTTCAAACTACATCCAAAACATATCTCCCTATAGATCTGTCAAGGATAAGACCACTTACGAGGCTTGGAGAGGCCTCAAACCGAAAGTGACCCACTTCCATATTTTTAGTTCATGTGCATGGGACAGGATTCCCTCTGAGAAGAGGAAGGCACTTGATCCATAGAGAACAAAGTGTATCTTTGTTCGATACCCTGACGGTGTGAAGGGATACAAACTCATTGATATTTTGTCGGACCAACTCGTCATTGATCGTAGTGTCCAATTCGAGGAAAGTGTCTCACATGTACCTCAATAGCCACACGCAGACACTTTTGTTCTTCCACCTGTCAAAGATGATGAGGATGCACATGTTGACTCTTCTTCAGATGAGAGTTCTGATTCAGAGGATTTAAATGATCCATATAGAGAGTCAATACCATCAAATGCAGATTCAGTGCATGCATATGCAGATGCAGAGCCAGAGCAGATGCCCAAGTGGAACAAGACTACTCTTCAGGATGCATAAGATCTTGTTGGGGATCCAGCTGATAGTAGGAGGACTCGATCTGATTTTGAGGAGCCTCCTCTTACACTCACTGCCATTGAACCAATTCCACCCAAGAATATTTTCTCGGTTCAGTCTTCAGATCCACATTCCTATGTATAGGATACTAGAAATCCCTTTTGAGAATCCACCATGAAGGAGGAGTACAAATCCATACTCAAGAACCAGAATTGAGATTTGATTCCCCTTCTTTCAGGAAGGAAATTTGTCAGGTGTAGATGGGTCTACAGGACTAGGATAGTTTCCAAAGTATTTCAACAGGTGCATGGAATTGACTATGATGAGACCTTCTCTCCAGTAGAAAATATGGATTCCATACGTTTGGCACTTTCCATTATGGAAAACAAGGGATGGGAAGTCCATCATATGGATGTGAGGAATTCATTTCGTCACAACAATCTCTCTGAGGAGATTTATATGGAGCAGCTCCAGGGATCTATGCAAGATTCATATTTTGTTTTTCAACTGAAGAAGTCTCTTTATGGCCTCAAGTAGGCTCTAAGAGCATGGTATGCCAAGATGGACTCCTACCTACTGTCATAGAACTTTGTACATTGTAATTCAGACCCGAATGTTTACATGCTCAGGACAACTGATTCACTTCTACTCCTAGTTCTGTATCTTGATGATTTGTTGATGACCGGTTGTTCAACTTCAATGATTACAATGATCAAGAGGATTATGCATGACAGGTTCTTGATGAAGGACATGGGTCCACTACATTTCTTCTTTGGAATCGAGATTAGTCAAGATTCATCATGCATAAAATTGTCTTAGGCCAAGTATGCATGAGATCTCCTTGAGAGATTTCACATGATAGACTGCAAGTCTACCTCGACTCCTTTCCTATCAGGAGTTAGACTTGAGGATGGTAGGAACACTCCACTGGTTGAAAAAACACTGTACATAAAGCTAGTAGGGAGCTTGTTGTATCTCACACAATCCAGACCAAACCTCTCCTATGCAGTTGGAGCAGTCTCCAAGTTCATGTAGGAGCCACATGAGCTACATTGGAAGGATGCAAAGTGTATCCTTTGATACATATAAGGAACCATCACCTTTGGGATTCACTATGAAACAAACTCTACATTGGACTTCATCAGGTTTAATGATTCTGACTGGGATGGCGATAACATTGATTGCAAGTCCACATTTGATTACTCAATTAGGCTTGGTCCCGGGCCTATCTGTTGGTCAAACAAGAAGCAGACTTCTATTTCTCTATGTTCAGTCGAGGTAGAGTAGAGAGGGGTAGTTAACATAACCATTCAGGCTATGTGGATACAACATTTTCACACTGAGTTGGGCATTCAGTTTCATCAGTCGATCGTCATCTAGTGTGACAATCAGAGCACTCTGCAGTTCTCCAGAGATCTAGTTTAGAGGCAGCAGGCGAAGAACATCAAGATCCACATGCACTACATTCGAGACTTAGTACATGAGGGGATCATCGACCTGTAGTTTTTTCCTTTAGAAAAACAGACTGCAGACATATTCACCAAGACCTTCACTGAGCAGAAGTTCCATTCTCTATGTAGTCGTCTTGGAGTGAAGGACACAATTGCCTTGCAACTGCTAGTTCTTATTTTTACATACATTGTACTTTGAGGGGTGGGGAGGGGTGGGGGGGTTTCCCATGAGGTTTTCCCTCTTTCCTCATTTATTTCAGTGTATCTTTTTTATTTGTGTACCTAACATGGCCTCGTTGATGGGAACCATTCTTTATTTTCACCATAGTGATGTTTAGGGGGGGTGTTGGAGATGCTTCACACACACCTAGGATTTCTTTTTCCTAAGGTTTTCCCTATGTTTATTAGTCATTATTTAGTCTCCTATAGTTTAGGGAGAATATTCCTCTAGGATAATATTCTCTTCAATTCACACTTCAGTTTGATCAGTTGAGTGGAGTCTAGATGTCACATTGGGATTATCACCATGCAATATTGGGATCATCACAAACTAATGCACATTGTCCTTGGGATCATCACCATACTAGCGCATTACTCATGATTCCCTGATCTCTTCCTCACTTCACTATGTTTCAGTCAGTTAACTGAAGACTAAGAGACTAGTTTACTCAGACTAGGTGGTAGTTGACTCCCTTAACTGTCTGAGAGACTAGACTAGGTGGCAGTTTACTCTCGTAACTGCTGGTGTGTGTCTAGATCACTCTGGAACACCACTATGGTGCATTGGATTCTCCCCCAGTGCACATTATTTGATTTATACAGAGTATATCATGTGTAAATTATCATTCATTCATTTGGTTAATGCATATTTTTCCATTCTTTCTCTCCTGCTTCTCTTTTCTCATATTTTCTCTACAAATTGTGTATGTCGTTTGCTAGCTAGATGTATTCTATGTAGTTTTAACACATTTACATTAGTTTCATTTCAATATGTTATGTTTTGGTAATTAGTCTATTCTGGGCATGAGTCTAACTTCTTATCTATATCACACAAACTTTGTCTTCTCAAAATATGCAATTCGAAAAGATGAGGGACTTGATATTTTTCTCATGAATAATGCATCATCTGTAATCCCATCCTCAAAAGTTTGTGTTTAGATACCACTCTGCATAGATTCATGGCCTCTCCCAATGTGCCTCCATTTATTGTGCTAGGCATCAACAAACTCCTTTTTCTTGAATATTTACTTGTAAATCCTCTTTCCAAGAAAATGGAGCTCCTTGCTCTCTTCTATAAAACATTCTTGGCTTGAAAATTTTACTTAATATTGATCATTGATTATCCCTCTTTAAGTAGTCCACTCTAATTTTCTTAGTTTGGTTGGGATTGCATATTATTTCTTGACACTTGGGTAGATTTTGAGAATATTTTTTGTTCACTGGGAAAGTTCTTGTAAAATCCTTTGGTATACACCAGAGGTTCCCTTCAATATCTCTGGTGCTCATAAGAGAAATTCCCCTGAACTCCTTCGAAACACTTTTTTACCACCTCTTGACTTAGTGCCAACTTGTCTGGTTCAATGAGAGGAGTTCTTACAAACTCCTCCGATCAAACCAAAGGATTTCCCATCTTCCCCTTCGACACACACCACAAAAATTATTTCTTACAAACTCCTCCGGTTGAAACAAAGGAGTTCTTACAAATGCCTCCAGTCGAATAAGAGGAGTTCCCATTTTCTCCTCTGGTATACACAAGAGACTTTCTCACCATGTACTCTGGTGCATACCAGAGACCTTCTCATCAATGCCTCTGGTTCACAATGAGGGAATTCACAACATCGCTTCCAGTTAAGATATCGAAACCTCACTAATTTTATTAATTGTAATTTTTTTTATATAAAAGGGTTCTCCCCTTTACCATTTTAACTGTTTGTTTCTTTCGATCACCCGAGAGACTTGAAGATCAGAGTGCCCTCTTTCCTTTCCCAGTCTCATTCGCCAATCATCTAAGGGTGAGTATGTAGCACTATCAATCTATCACGAGTTCAAAATTCCTCTGTCCTCGACCTACCCTCTACCTCCATGCATCATTACAAGTTCCAGGTAATCCCTAAAACCATCCTTGTCACTTTTGCTAGTAATATTTGCTAAAGTTAGGGATATTTTTCATTTTCTATTTCTTTAGATACCGACCCTTTAAAATATGGCCCCGTTGGGTTTCCTTTATTGGTATATTTGATGATGGTGACTTTTTCACCTTTTCTCCATACAAAAACCTAATTACTTCACCCTTTGGCCCCAACCGTATCTTTGTTCTCCCATGCCATAATTTGTATCCATCCCGAGGGTTGTAACTACACTCTCCTGTCCGACCTTTGATTTGTCCAATATGTCTAAGGTATGTTCCTTTCATTCATCATTGATCTTGCCATTTGCTGTACTGATCTATTCTGCCTCTCAACAACTCCATTTTGCTGTGGAGTCCTTGGAATTGTGTACTCTCTTTTGATCCCATGTTTATCATAGAAATCTTTGAATTTCCATGAACTAAACTCTCCTCCTCTATCAGACCTTATTGCCTTTAATCTTTTTCCTATTTGATTCTCAGTTAGAGCCTTAAACACTTTGAATTTTTCAAATTCTTCATATTTTTCCTTCAAAAAGGAAACCCATGTTAGTCTAGAATAATCATCAATAATCGACATAAAATAATTTTATTTTCCTGTACCTTCTTTCCTTGATCGTCCACATAAATCCATATGTACTAACTGGAGAGGTTTTTCTATTGAAGGAAAGTTTTTAGATTTGAACTGAGTGCAAGTAAGCTTTCCTATCTGGCAGGGTTTACAAATAGAGTCGTATGGATTTGATATCTTCGAAAGATATTTTACTGCCCCATTGTTTCTAAGCTTGATTATATGATCAAAATTTAGGTGTCCAAGTCTCCTAAGCCACAACCAACTTTCATCATACTTGCTTAAGTGGCATTCTTCCTTTTCTTCTTTTAACACATAGACATTATTTTCTGTTCTTATCCCGTTTGCAACTAGTTGTCTTGAATTCACAGATTTTATTCTACAATCTTTAGAGGTAAATATGACTTCACATCCTCAATCACAGACTTGAATGACACTAATAAGATTATGTTTCAGACCTTCTACAAACAACACATCTTGATATTTCCCTTTGCCATTACTCAAACTTACCATTCCTTTACCTTTTATTTTTCCTGGTGCATCATTTCCAAAA
>SNQJ01S0186143.1:0-18638 GCA_010110895.2 Picea sitchensis | reverse complement strand
GTTTTGGCACTAGGAGCAAGTCGTTGTGGATGGAGGAGTGTAGGGAGGCTTCCTAAAGCCACATGTCAAGCATCCAAGCTACTTTCTTCATGGTCAAAGCCTGAAACTCCTCAAACATCCTTGTGCCAATGTATATCAAACACACCACCAAACCCTAACCCCCCCAGGTGATGTCATGCCTCTAAAGATGACGTTTTGCCTCTTCTAGGCAAAACGTTTGGCATGTGGGGGCTAGGTTATGTCGTTCAAGTCATCTTCTAGGCCTCTGAGGTTTCATCTTTCTTATCTAGCATGTGGGCCCTTGGCATCCACTTGTGGGCTTCAAGCCCCATGGAAGCCCAAACTAGGCTTTTTCTTTCAAAACTGTCCACCTAGTAGGTCTTGCAAAGACAAATAAGCACGCCCTCCAAGGATCTCAAGTCATAACATCATGATAAATAAATCCAATCAATAAATGAGCCACCTAAGCATGTGCATCAAAGATTACTATGTCAAACAGTTAAGTGCTCAAAGACATTATGCGACTTGTCAAGCTTGAATATGGGGGGGTTGACGAGGTGTCCTATCGGGTAGATCTTGCCCTAGGTCAAGGAGAGTTCCCAAGAGATCCCTCTCTAAAGCCATGTAAAGTGGGTGAAGTGGTTAAGGGTCAAGACTCAATGAGCATGGGATTCATGACATACAAGGGGTTGTAGTGTCTCATTCATGGGTGCCTTTGTAAAGGATGTGTGGCACCTTCGTTTGCAATGCATTTTTTCCAAGTTCATCATTTTGCCATTCTTTGTTTCTTTCATAATTTAAGGATAAGTTGAAGGCCACTGTCTTGGTGTGGTGTCTAGATAATGACAGTGTCACTCACAAACACCTATGGAAATGAGAAGGCCGGCTCGTGAGTCGTGATGACACCCCCTTTCTCTCATCCATGCAACTGAGAGCCATTATCGTGGCTTGGTGACTAGATGATGGTAATGTCATACCACTAGATATCCATGAACATGATAGGTCGGCTCGTGATGAGACCTCCTATCCTCCAACTAACCTTTTTAAGCTTTTATAATCATATTTCTTGTGGGTCCCCATTTCTCAAAGATAAATGTTTAATTGCTTTCTTGGGTTATCCCTGGGCGAAGCATCTAGAAGGTTTATACATAGGCTTTTATCTTTTGCCCAACAACAATCCCTCTGGGCCTTTAGCCCCTTCTTCCCATAGAATGAGGGGCAACCCCTTCTTAGGTCAATACACCCTAAAATCCCAAGAGATGAGGAAATGGGGGGAAATAGTGATGGAAAGTGGTAAGTATGGTCGAGAACGGTAATGGCTCTTCAAGGGAGTTCCTAGTAGCAAACCTATCCCCAAGGAAGACCACTTACTAGGGCACAATGTCAACCACCAAGGTGAAGCAAGGCAAAAGGCATAATGTCCAAGCATATATCATGAAATCTAAAGCAGTCTAAGATACGACATACTTAAATGCCTCAAATATTGAAATGATGCTCACCATAATACCTGACTTGTACCTCATGGAGCAAGGCCCACTACCTTTTGGAAGCTAGCTGGTGTGGTGGATGCCATCTGAAAATCTACGACCTTTGTGGTGGTGAGAAGGGTCTCCATCTGTGCAAAAGGATATTGCTAGTCATGTAGTCTCTCGGCACTCCATATCTGCAACCTGAGTGCCTCGAGACATTCTCCTTAGTTATCCCACTAAATGGGGATAACAGGTCAGTACACCCGAAAATACCAAAAGATGAGGAGGCAAGGAGATGAAGTGTGGAAAGTGGTAAGTATGATTGGGAATGGCACGATGATTTTTCAAGGGGACCTTCCAGTAGCAAACCCATCCCTAAGGGTGACCACTTACTAGGGCGCAATGTCAACCACCAAGGTGAAACATGGCAAAGAGCATAACTTCCAAGCAAACGTTACATAATCAAAAGCAACTTTAAATGCAACATACTTAAGTGCCTCAAATATTGAAATGACACTCACCATAATACATGGCTTGTACCTCATGGAGCAAGACCCAATGTCTTCCGGAAGCAAGTTGTTGTGGAGGATACCATCGTGATGAATCTGAGATTTGTGGTGGTGAGGCGGGCCTCTGTTAGTGCAAGTGGATGCTATCAACCATCTATCTCTTGGTACTCCATGTCGTCAACCTGAGGGCCTTGAGACATCATCTCCTTAGTTATCCCTAGGAATTGGGGATAACAATGCCAAAGCCCCAACAAAGTAAAACAAATTGGCGTAACAATAGGATAACCCACCACTGTCACCTTAGTAGGAAATCCCCATGTTTTAGGGATGGATGAGGTCCAACCCAGGTAAGACGCCCTCGGTAACCTAAAGGGCTGGGAAAGCTAAAGATTTGCTCAAGATATACCCCCCTCTCACTGGTTACCCAAGTTAAAGGGTCCCTGTCTGTGAAATTGAGGCAAAAGGAAAAGAGTTTGTGTACCTGCTTGGAACAAGAACAATACAACACATATATAGCAATTTCAAGTACCAAAATGATATTAAGATCTCAACAGACAATAGACAATGTAAATATATGATGGCTGAAATAAAATTGCAGCTAGATGATGGTTTATAACAGCCAATAGTAATTTGTAACAGCCAAGAGAAATATTGCTCAGAATTGCAAGAAATAACAGTGAAAACTTAGCATTTATTCAGTAGATCAATTAACACTTATTCCAAGCAATTTCTGAATAGTTTAGGTTGATGTTAAGTCAGTGTATGCAGCAAAATGAAGCAAATTAGATGGCAGTAGCAAAGATTTTCCACAGCAGCAAGTTAGTTAGTGATTTTCGCTGAGCTAGGTTAGTAAAAGTTAGTAAAGGCTTTAGAGAATAGAAAATGAGAGTTGTTTGATCAATTCCTTCACAAGATAGAGCAAGTAGACAAGTGCCTTTTGGGCTATGGAGTCATTTACAACAGCAGCAAACACTTGGAGAAATAAATGATAATATTGTCTAAGGATGGAGAGATAAAGTCTTGAGGTGTTGGCACTTCAAGGCCCCAAGCTTTGGATCTCAAAGATGGAATTTTGGCTAGAGTGCAAGCTTTTTTGGGCTCTAACGAATTCCTCTTCTCCTTGGACTCTTGAAATATATATTTTTCAGCAAACCACTAGAACAAGACTCCTAAAGTGCTAGCACTTTAGGGCTTTAGGAGCCTAATCTAGACAAGATCCTCTTGACAATTCAACGAGTGGAAAGAACTAGAGAGAGGAATAAACACTTTATGTTCCTCTCGTAGGGTTTCAAGCAAGCAATTTCATAATCTTCAACATGAACAAGTAAAATTTACCATAACCATTCAGAACATGAAAATAAATTGCAGATTTTACTTACTTCACCAAGAATAATCAAGCATAAAACACCTAGTTGCAGAAATTTCCACCAAAAATCATCAAGAAGCATCAAAAGCAAGTACTCCAAGAGGTGCGCATTAGTAATTTCAGCCAAGTATGCCACTAGGGCGAAAATTTCAGACTTGTCCTCTTGTGTGAAGAGAATTATATGTAAAAATGAATTGCCAAAGGTGTATTTATATCACCTTTTGGCCTAAAAATGTCAATTCCAAAACAAAATAGGGCCAACCTCAAAACTTGCCCTTTTAATTACAACTTATAAAAATTCACATGAAAATATCCCTCAAAGGGTGACGCCATGCCCTCCTAGGGGGATGTTAGGCTCCCAAAGTGAAGTGTTGGGCAAGGGGGGTGCAACGTTAGGCTCCCAAAGTGAAGTGTTGGGCAAGGGGGGTGCAACCTTAGGCCTCCAAAGGCCCTCCATCAAGCAACACATGCCAAAACATCACGTCAAGTCCTCTTCCATCAAAACCCTAGTCTCCTCTATGATGTCAAGAGATGGGTAGGCGACGTCCAAGCCTCCAAAGGTTAGTGTCCAAGTGGAGAGGGATGGGAGCTGGTCTCCGAGCCATGCCAGAGTGAAGTGTTGGGCAAGGGGGGTGCAACGTTAGGCGTCCAAAGGCCCTCCATCAAGCCACACATGCCAAAACATCACATCAAGTCCTCTTCCATCGAAACCCTAGTCTCCTCTATGACGTCAAGCGCTGGGCAGGCGACGTCCAAGCCTCCAAAGGCTAGCGTCCAAGTGGAGAGGGATGGGAGCTGGTCTCCGAGCCATGTCAGAGTGCCTCCAAAGGAAACAACCTCCTTCTTCAAGGTGAAAATGGTGATCACAAGCATGCCCAAGACGTGGGGTCTCTGTTGTTGATATTATGGTAGCTGCGGGAGGTATTTACCTCCACGTGTAAACTTGACGAGAATAAAATATTCCGGGAAGCAAGAAGAAACCCTAATGAGTTGGCTAATAACCCTAGAAGACTTGTCGGCTCAAGAAGATAATTTATATTAGGTTAGAAGAAGTCGACCAGAAGAAGTAATAATATAATGAACAAACAAATACCCAGAATGAGAAGGCGGCCCAGGTAGTTAGCCAAAATTACTATAAATATAGGAGGTCAGTCTTCATTTTGGTAGGCAGTCTCAGAATTGTAGAGCAACACTTGTGCGCACTGCAGTGCTCAGTTTTGTGCGCAGGTTTGGAGGAGAGCTGCTGCAGCTAGTAGTTATGTTTTGGTTTGGAATATCTCCTGGCTAGGGTTTGGACTATCTGATCAGCTCTTGTTGGTGCGCTATCTTTGGGGAAAGGTGTGCTACCTTTGTTTGGTTATCTAGCCTAGGGTTTGCTTCCAGAGTGATTCTCTGTCAAGGTTAAGGTGCTCAGAGGGTGGCTTCGGCCTATGGTTGGGTGACAATAGAGATATTGTCAATGGTAAAACGAGCACATCCATTATATTCTAGGTTATGGGCCCACACCTCCTTCATTCGGCTCCTAGCATTTGAAGGAAAAACATATAGTAGGATATTAGGCTCGTTGAAGAAGCTAGCTAAGGTTTCCAGTGAGAGGCGATTCCTGCTTGCCATTGGGGTTTCTGATGGTGCAGTTGCACGAAACCCTAATCTCGTTGGTACTAGTAAAGGGATTGACCTAATCTCCGGATAGATCCCTAGTCACGCCCTAGCCTAAGCGCATCTCTGAGTACTCTCGGCAAGCGAGGCGTGAAGTTTGAGTTTTAGATTGAAATCAGGTTTGTTGAGATTAAAGCTGACCATGACCTCTATGAAGTGAGAGAACAAGTTAGATGGAGCTTCTTGGGCGTGAAGACAAGGATTGACCTGTGCGCGAGAGTAAAAGTGTTGGATAGAAAAGGAAAGATGGAAACGAGTTTGAAGAAGAAAGGAGAAGAAGGAACCACTGAGAGCGTTGTAGCTATGGAGAAGTTCAAAAGGCGGTGACATCAATGCCATGGTATCATAGTGGACTCTATCAAGACCATGATACCCTACATCTCCCATCTTGAATCGTCTAAGAAGATGCTCACGATGCCCTGAGCCTCTTCTCGGTCGAAGCATTGGACAAGTAATGGAGTGAAGAGAATGAGCTCTCCCGTGCATGAAGATGGAGTGATGACAACATAACATGTGTAGGAACACCTGAGTCAAAAGTTAACTACAAGCTATTGAAGAGATGGTTTGGAGAGAATTGGTAACATAGTACTCAATGAATGCTTCCCAAGACGCTTGGGATGCATTCACCTTAAACATGAACACATTGGAAAGACTTTAGTAGGTTTGCTAGAAGACTACAAAGAAGACAAAGCGGGATGAAAGAGACTTCTTCTTTTGAAGGTAGCAATACTCAACCTAACGTTCTTGTACATATCACAGTTTGCATCGTCTACGTACATATCTTGTATATCTATCTCTTGGAAGATAATGTGTTCCAAGAAGAACCATACCCATGGAAAAACAACAAGCCAGGGTTACCATGGTGCAGTTTAGGTCAAACAAATCATGGAAGCTATTACAAGATAAGCCAATCGGAGAATCAATCTTGAAAGAGACTTAGAAAGCGAAGAGCAGAAGAAGTCCCGGTAATCAAGAGAAAATTGGAGAAAGACTTATCACGTTTTGAAGTAGTAGGATGCAAGGCGTATTTGGACTCACGTGAGACGTGGAGGAGCGATTATATGCATTCATACAGAAGCAGGTGGAGGAGCTCATCCCACAATTGACTGAAGATGATGAAGTATATATCCATGATAGCAACCATGAAGACAATCGTGTTGAGGTTCAGCTGCAGAAGACTTCTTGAAGAAAAACTCTAGTATCCACAGTTTGTCCATCCCTTCCAGTGATCCTGTGATGAAAAGAAATGGAATCTTTAGGGAATGGAATCCTGAAACCCCATGGGCCCAAGAGCTAAAGAAAAACATAAGGAAGAACATAAAGATTCAAAAAAAGAAGCCAAAACAACTGATCTCATTATGTTAAAAGTGCGAATTTTAGCGACAGACTCACTAAAAGCAATCAAAGGAAGGGAATAGAAAGTTGTGATGAAGAACATTGTATATGAATAAAAGCATTGCAAGATCAGAACCAGAGGTTCTTCAGGATGGAGGAAGATTTTGGTAGTTGCTTGTTCCATTAAACGGACATACCTCTACATAGAATCATTATATCATCACTTAATATCCATGGAGTTTGGGTTCTACATGGATGAATACCAGGCATTCTCCGGAACAATTGAACAAAGAGTGTATGAAGAGTAACCTCAAGACTTTGAAGCATATCATAAAGAGACCCTTATATGTAGATGAAAGAAGATAACTTGATGGAGAACATCCAATGCACAACAAAGCGTGGTTAAGATTTTCTCGAATGATTATAAATGGGGTTGGGTTGCCCAGTCATGACAATGATTTCATGATGAGAGAAGAAGTGCCATGGATATGTTCCAATTTGTGCCACCCACGATGTTGTGTCTTTGGCAAGAGGAATCAACAATACTTTATTGATAGAAGTACATTTAGAAATCGAGCATTCCATTATTAGTGATGAAGTCTAGAAAGGAGAAAGTGGTTCTCAATACATATCTCCACGCGGATGAAGGATAGCGGACATTTTGGTAAAAGCGATTTAAAATGAAAGAGTTCTAGCATTACTCAATTTGGAGCCTGGAGACGACTTATTGAAAAATGAAGAGATGACTCTGAGTTTGGGAGGGAGCACTAATGCATTATTTGATTTTTGGACAATCATTTTCCAGTTCGAAGAATGGTCCGGGGCCAATGATTGCTCAGGTTAGGAAAGGTAAGTTAGAGATATTTGGCGGACGTTTACATTAATGGTTAACATGGGAAATGGTCAATTGATCATACCATAGACAATGACTTCTCATTGTAGTTAACATGGGGAGTGGTCTAGGCGATCTCTCTTCTTGAGGTTACTCAAGAAGTGACCCGCCGTTGGATAACTTGATTTCTCATTGTGGGGTGTATGAGGAGATAGTCCGTTTGGAGAGGTTGGTATAGGGCCAGATCTTTCCTCTTTGGTTAATGAAGAATGAAATTCTGGAATGATCATTTCCATGGAATTATTATTATTTCTCTCTAGGTTGCACTTTGTTTAGTCTGGAGGGAATGGATCCAGGGAGCTCAACAATCAGGGGGCGGAGGCATTCCTTAGGGCAGGGTCATTCTCTCTAGGTTACACTTTGTTTAATTGACCAGGAGGAATATGGCCTAGGGTGAGAGATGGTCCAGGTTCAGAAATGAGAACAATCATTCTTCCTTGTTAGAGAAGAATAGAAATGGAATAGCCCATCGTTGATGTTCTACTGTGAGGGAAGATATTCTTTAAGATCTCGGGTAGGTAAGAAAGGTGTGAATGAATTGGTTATATCATAACATTGTTTCTGTGGGGTTGGTATCAAATGATTGTTACGAAGACCGTATGACAGTAGATGAAAACTAATGTGGTGGATATGTTCCAATGTTAGTGACTATACGTTATTGATCAAGTACTTGTTTGCTACTTGGTGGTGGTACTACCGGATTGTAGTTATGTACTATGTGGATAGACACAGTTGTATTCTATTTTGTTTTAAATTGCAGGGCTATGGCGGTTTGGTAAAATGATTATCGACCCGGTCGTGATTAAAGGGCGAGGAGATTTCCAGTGGAAAATGGTTGAACATCTACCTTCTAGGACATATGTCGATTAGAAAGAATGGCTCTTGTATTACTCTTGTGGTGGCAGGTGACTTATCGGCTATCATATGCGATTACTCCCGGTGAATTATGGTTAGAGATGATGCAAGCGGTAGAGGGTGATGATGATGCTCATGATCTAGTCATGAGATAGTCTAGAGCGACTATGTTGATGCTACTGGGTGAATCGTATGTTTTGTGCTCCAAGACCATTACTTATGTACCTATCTAGCTAGGAGGAGTGTTGATATTATGGTAGTTCGGAGAGGTATTAACCTCCGTATTAGCAAACTTGATAAGAATAGAATACTCAGAAGCAGTGTAAACCTGATAAGAATAGAATACTCCGAGAAGCAAGAAGAAACCCTAATGAGTTGGCTAATAACCCTAGAAGACTTGTCGGTTCAAGAAGATAATTTATATTAGGTTAGAAGAAGTCAGCCAGAAGAAATAATAATATACTGAACAGATAGATACCCAGAATGAGAAGTCGGCCCAGGTAGTTAGCCAGAATTACTATAAATACAGGAGGCCAGTCTTCATTCTGGCAGGCAGTCTCAGAATTGCAGAGCAGCACTTGTGTGCACTGCAGTGCCCAGTTTTGTGTGCAGGTTTGGAGGAGAGCTGCCGGTGCAGCTGCTGCAGCTAGCAGTTACATTTTGGCTTGGAATATCTCTTGGCTAGGGTTTGGACTATCTGATTAGCTCTTGTTGGTGAGCTACCTTTGTTTGGCTATCTAGCCTAGGGTTTGCTTCTCGAGTGATTCTCTGTCAAGGTTAAGTTGCTCGGAGGGTGGTTTCGGCCTATGGTTGGGTGACAATAGAGATATTGTCAATGGTAAAATGAGCACATCCATTATATTCTAACCTCTGCATCCATCCTTGGGCTCCAAAGCCCTCATGAAGGTCTGAACAAAGTCATCTCCTCATGAATACCTGTTCATCGGGCAAGGTCTTGCAAAGACAAACAGATATGCCGTCCAAGGGTCCATAATTCACAAGAATCATGCCAAGTAAGCCAAATCTAATAATAGAGCCACCCAAAAATGTGCATGAAACACCCCTTTTGAAACTAAACAAATTCTCAAAGACCTTATACAATTTGTCAAATTTAGGTGTGGGAGGGGTGTTAAGGCATCCCAATGGGCCAGTCAATCCCCAAGTCAAAGGTGTTTCCCTAGGAAAACTTGTCTAAGCCATGTGTGAGTATGAGGTGGAGTGGGGTAAGACTTCTGAGCATGGGGTTCATGACATACAAGGGTTCATATTGTTTTATTTATCGGTGTCTTTGTAGAGAGTGTGCTTCCCTTCATCCACGATGCAACATTTTTCCAAGCCCATTTGCCATTATTTATTACAGTGTTTCCAAGTTGAAGACATGTGGGGAACACTAAACTAAGCAATAAAAACAAAGCCCACACATGCTCTACCTTGGTTACACTTGATCATGCTTTCCCAAGTTGGAGATAATAAGGGGCACTAAAAAGGAAATGCATAGCCGACATACGCTCTACCTTGGTTGGCATGATCGATTAATTAGTTATTCATTTTACGGGTCCCTCATTTTTTGCGAGAAGCATTTCATTGCTCTTGGGATCCCTGGGCGAGCATCTGGAAGGTTTATTATTGGCTTTATCTTTTGCTAGCTACATTTCCGTTTGGGCCTTTAGCCCCTTCTTCCCATGAAATGAGGTACAATCCCTTCTTGGGTTGGTGCACCCGAAAACCCAAAAGATGAGGAGTCGAAATGGGAGAAGTATGGAAAGTGATAAGTATAATCGAGAATGGTACGATGACTTTTCAAGGAAACCCCTAGTAGCACTCTATTCTCGAGGGTGACCAACTTACTAGGACGTAATGACACCCACCAAGGTTAAATAAGGCAAAGAGTATAATTTCCAAGCAAATGTTTTGTAATAAAAAAATAATTCTTTGCAACACATTCAAATGCTTCCATTATTAGAGTGACACTTACCATGACACTGGACTTATTACCTCATAAAGCAAGATCTGTTGTCCTTTGGGGGCTAGGCTGGTGTGATGGACATTTCTCTACTGTCGGTGATGTATGGTGGTTCATCAATGAATAGGAGGGACCCTGTGGGGCTATGCTAGTCAATCTAGATATTAAGTCTCTGTAATCCCCTTATCAAGAGGTGGGGGACATTACAGTCTCCCCTATTGGGAATTGCTTGCTCACAAGCAATTGTGATCCTGTTCATTCTCCCATGTAGCATCCTCGATAGGCAAATCCTTCCACTTGATTAGGTACTCCGTGATGCTCCTCTTCCTTAACCTTTTCTCACTTATTTCCAACACTGTTTCTGGTATCAATATCATCTGTCCCTCCTCATCCAATGGAGGTAGTTCCTCAATAGGAGTAATGTGTTGGCCTAAGGCTCTTTTCAAGCATGATACATGGAAAACATTATGTATTTTGCTCCCGAAGGGTAACTCAAACTCATATGCCACAACCCCTACGTTTCTTTTCACCTTGTACGGCCCCAAAAAACGAGGTTGAAGCTTTTTTGTGCCACTCCTCTTTATAGAGGCTTGCTTGTATGGTTGGAGTCTTAGGTATACGAGATCACCAACCTCAAAAGTGCGCTCCACCTTGTGCTTATCTGCCTGAATCTTTTGCTGATTTTGTGCTTTGTGCAAATGGTCTTTGAGTTCTCTAAGTATATCCTGGCTCTTTTGGATCCAATCCTGTATCATAGGTGCTCTGTTGTCCCCAAATACAATCTCCACAAAGGTGAGAGGATCATAACTGTACAAAGCCTTGAAAGGAGACATACCAATATACATGTGGTCGGTGGTGTTGTAACAATACTCACCCAACTGTAACCACTTAACCCATGCCCTCTGTTGCCCTGAAACGTAATTCCGAAGGTACCCTTCCATCCATTTGTTGACTATCTCTGTTTGGCCATCGATTTGAGGATGATAGCTAGTGCTGGGGGTCAAAATCGTACCTACCAACCTGAATAGCTCATGCCAAAAGGTGCTCATGAACTACTGTCCCTATCACTCACTATGGTTTTGGGTAAACCATGCAACCTGAACATCTCTCTGAAGAATAGTTCTGCAACCTGTGAAGCACTGTAATCTGTGGCAATGGCAAAGAAATGGGCAAGCTTGGTTAATCTGTCCACAACCACAAAGATGCAATCCTTGCCTTGAACCTTGGGCAACCTTGTGATGAAATCCATAGATATACTCTCCCATTTATGCTCTGGAATAGGTAGTGGCTGCAATCGACTTGCTGGATGAGTGTGTTCCTCCTTGTTCTCCTGACAAGTGGAACATTCCATGATATGGCGCATTACATCCTCTTTCATGCCCCTCCATGTGAATCTTTCCCTTACCTACCTGTATGTTTTTACAAATCCTTGATGCCAACAGTCACCAAACTTTCTGCTCAATATTTAATGGTTAAGTGCTCTTTTAAGGTGCCCTTGCAAGTGTTTTCTTTACTCAATGTTAGTACATACAATATACATTAAAACAAANTATGTCTATAAATGAGGAGAATAGATGGTGGAATACAACAAGTACAAAATATAGATGACCCTGTTACAATAGCAGCTTGTCTCAAGCTGAAATATAAGTCCAAACCAAGCAAGTGCGCCCTAGCATGGTGTGCCCCTCATAAATGCTACCAAATCCACCAAAACTGCTCCAGATGCAAACTGTGAGCTCAAAATGCAAAACCCCTCCAAAGGAATGAAGCTCTGATGTGTGGCCTCCCTCTGCAACTGATTCCATTGCAATTTGACAGGTGTAAGTCCTCCCCACTGATGATGCGCTCTCCTCCTCAAGTGCGCCCTCCTTAGAACTGGAAGCTCCCCACTAAATAACTGAGACTCCAATCTCATCTACAAGTAACGCTTTGTGGGTAATTAACTAAATGTTTTAAACTCTTGTGGAACACTTTGTTTAAAGCTTTCAAATCTTCGAAGTGTCCTTGTGGATTTTGAGTGTTGATGTTGCCATTGAGGAGCAGTCCAATAGAGTAAGTGCTATTGGGGCATGCTTAGGCTTAATGTGTTGATGATGTTCACATCTTGATTGTATCTAACTTCCTACACATTTAAACAAACGTGGTTAGCTTGTTATATTGTAATATTGTGTATCTAGCATTCTTTATTTGTAAGTATCTAACCTTGCTGTAGCATAAGTATATCTTGATAATCTTTGTAATCTTACTTGTAATTAAACACCCTTACATATTAGTTGATCCTTTGCCCAACCTTAGGCACTAGTCTTAGTTGACCTAGGGAAATACTTGCTTGACATACTAAATCTTGCATCTTGCATCTTGCATTTTTTCCTTTGCATCATAGGTTAGAATCCCCCTAAACCTTAACTAATTAAAATCTACTCCTAGAACTTAACGTAAATCTCATCTAGAAACTAGGGTCTACCCCCCTTGGCTTCCCTAGGAGTAAGCCTAGATGGAAGAGGTTCAAGCCAAAGTGACAGCGTGGGCTTTGAACGTAGGCATTGTGCCTCCAAGGACACACTAAGTGAGCAGGACTTGGCTCACGTTTGCAAGTGTGTATAAGGACGACAACAACTCCAACACTCTCAAGAGCAAAATGGAAGGAAGCACAATGAACAAGAGAGAGAGAGAGATGAAGGGAAAATCCAGTAGCATAACAATAGCTCAAGATATGGTCTCCAATGAGTGAGGGAGGGGTTTTATTTATACTTGGGAAGGCAAAGCTACCCCTCTTTGGTGAGTTACAAGTATCACACATCAAAGAAAAATCACTTTTAGGGTTTTGGTAAGTTAGAGTTTTGGCATGGATGGATGAAGTGGAAATGAGTGGGAGTGAGTTGACAAGGCTTTGGCAAGTTAAATGATGAGTTGTAGGGTCTAGGGAGGCACAGAAAGGGATAGAATAAGTTCCCCATTAATTTTTTTATTATTTTTTCACTTTTTGGAGACTTTCTAGAAGGGAGGCACACCACTCTAGGAAAAGTGATGTTTTTGCTTAATGGCTAGGTGAGGGGTTGATGTGAGGGTTGGAAAAGGTTAGGAAAGGTTAGGAAAAATCTCTTTCACCTTTATTCATCTTTACTTTATCCCATTTGCTCAAAATTAAAAAAATGACATTTTTCCTATGTCATGACTTAGCAATTAAAATTGCTGTTTTGACGTCCGACTGAGCTGAAACTTGGTCCAAGGGTATAGGGGGGTGTCTTTCCATTTCTTTTGAGCACAAATACCCCTATCAAAAACCCAAGGACCTAGTTTTTACAATATTTGTTCAAAAACAATTAATTAATTAAATAATTAAACCTTCAACCTTAGGAAAATTTAATTAATTAAAAAAAACCTATCTAGACTCGACGGAATTCCGCGAAACTTTCTAAGATGTCATACATGGTCATTTACATCATTCCTAAACAATAGCTACTAGAAGATAACCCCATTAGAATGCCTTTCACCACTTTGGAGGAATTATTTCTAGTGGGAGGGAAAAACTCAAGGGAAATTAATAAGGCTGAAAAACCCAATTAATAACCCGAGGATAAAAAACCCTCGATGAAAGGAACTCTCCTAATGAATAAATCTCAAGGTAACTGACCTAACTATGACCCATGCAGACCTATTACATTATTAACCCACGCAGGGGTGCGGAAATTCCGTTTACAAAAAAGTGTGCTGGAGGCATAAATTGCCCAGTAGAACCAAACTGTCTTCGACAAATTAGCATCTGATGATTCATCTCTTCATGGTACATGGAGTTGAACCCTAGTTGAATAGGCGATCAATAGGGCCGAAATTTGTCTCTTCTCCCGCTTTACCTTGCGCATTGTCAGGGTTGGGTTGATTTGCTTCTATGTTTTGTATGTGGCCAATCTCCTCATCCTCTTCATCCTCTGAGATCACCTCAATGTAGTGAACCTTACCTTTGTCCATGCATTTGTGTCTCGGTTCCCAAGGTTCTTTGCATGTGAAGCAAAGTTGTTTCCTCCTCATCTCTCTCCTAGTAGCCTCATCCATTCTTCCCTTTCCTTTGTCCATTGCCCTTGGATCCTTTGCCCCTTGGTTTATTGGGGGTCTTGGAGCGAGTGAAGGGAAAAAAATTGATCTTGTCCCTTTCTTCATGAGTTTGTGGTGACTTTGGAGGCTATTATCTTCAGTCTTTGAGCTTGTGGGAGCAACCATCATTCCAGCTTGATTAGTCTTCTTGTATCTATCCAGATCTGCAGATCTATTGTATCATGATCATCTTATTATCTAAATAAAGGTCAGATCTGAAGTTGTTGCTATTCCATTGTGTTATATCTGTTGTATCTTGTTATTTGATGTGATTGTTGTCATACTTCTATCATTTGCACACCATAAAAACTTCACATAACCCTTCTAGCGCAAATCTGGAAGGTTGACCTGCAAACAAACAAAAGACAAGAAAAAAACGG
Source organism: Picea sitchensis (assembly GCA_010110895.2). NCBI lineage: Eukaryota > Viridiplantae > Streptophyta > Pinopsida > Pinales > Pinaceae > Picea > Picea sitchensis. The sequence continues at coordinate 4,118 of SNQJ01S0186143.1, read as the reverse complement.
AATAAAAACCTAAGTTTCCAAGCAAGGAACAACTTGGGAACATTACATAGTGAACCCCAAGAAAGGTTGAGTTCACTCAAAACATGTCCCAAACAAGTTTGCCAAAAAATAGTTTTGCTGATTTTTTCCCTAAAAATAAGCACCCTTTTGTATCAGTTGTTGGAGGGTTCCCTTCTGCATATCTATTTTATTATCCAGTTGGGTGTATTTGTTGAAGAAGGGCACATCATTCCTTGAGGAGGACTTGAGTTGGAAGGCTAGATCTGGAGTTTTGACTGAAGGACCTCTTCATATGCACTATACATCTCCTGATCTACAAGTTGGCATCATCTTGTAGGGGTTTAGAGACCATCTTCAAGGAAACCGAAATTCTTAGCTTGCTTTAGCCAGAGAGGGCGCACTTTGCTAGAGAAGACAATACTCACAGTAAGGGAAAGATTTGGGTCTTGGAGATCTTTTGTATTCAGTTTGGGAAGGCTCTTGGAAGTTCATATCTTCATTTTTCTATTGTATTTTGGAAGCATTATCGGCCACTCTCTTTATTCTGCTATATGTATTCCAGATCTGCTCTACTATTGTATGGAGGTTAGCTATCTTTAATAAATAAATTCAGATCTGAGTTTGTGGCCATTTTATGTGTTATTCCTACTTGTATGTTGTTGTTAGTTGTCATTTCTTTCATGAGAACAACTATTGCTGCAAAATACTAAACAACAGAACCTCAACACACAACAAGAAGATAAATCAACAAACTGTTTGACAAAATACCACAACCAGAAAACACAAAACTTAAAATGTTCCAAGCAAAACCTTTGGGAACATTACATTGAGTAAGTGCTCTCATTTTATCTTGTTGATTTTTTTTATGGATGAATGCTAGTGTAATTGTGCTTCTCTAGTGATGGTTGTGCATTCTCTTTATTTCTTCTTGGACAAATCCCTCTCTTCATATCTCTTGGAAGTTACTAGTGGAGTACCTTCCCTTGAACCATCCTGGAGTTTTAGTAATGTACTAGGAGGATCTTCTAGGGTTTGTAGTGACAACCCTAGATATCACCCTAGATTTACTTCAATCTATTCAAGGGAGTCCTTAATTGATCCCATATGCCCCAAAAAATATAGTAGGGTTACCGCCAAAACTAGCAGCCTTTGTAGAGGTGCTTTTGGGGATAAGCACAACACAAGAATTGCACCATTGTCACCTTAGCATCGTTTCCCCTTCACTTTAGTCCATCTCTTTGAAGTCACGGGGGGTATCCCAATCCTTGGAAACAAACCTGTATAGTACCTTTTGGTAGCTCACGATACAGTTCACTTAAAAATACACACCTCAATATATGGTTAGATAGACCAGTGCCAATGAAGTAGCCAAATGCCTTGAGAATATTCAACCAAGAGTTAGGGCAATAACTACTACAATATAAAGAGGGTTAGGAGCTAATTAGATGAGTGATGAGATCCGAAATAAATATGCTACAACAGAGATATTAATCAACACTATGGTATCACTCTTTGTATGAAGAAACAAGTACCTTTTACTGTGCAAGAGTGAGATTTAATTGCATAAATCAAGAACAAATGATATACATGGGTTAGCCCTTGATTATATGCTGCAAATTGGACTAGCTTGCTGCTGTCCAACAATTCTTGAATCTGATATATGATAAAAAAACACAAAATGCAGATTTTGGGTGAGGAAAAGTACCCCAAGAGTGCCTAAAAGCACTTGTAATGATAAACCTTGTGTACTTTAGCTAGGGCAATGAATAAACTATGAAAAAACATCCCAACAAAGATTAATTGCAAGTACAAATGGATAATAACCAAGCAATTAGCTCAAACTTGCCAAGAGAGGTAGTGAATCCCCCTAGGGTTTCACCAAAACTCTTCAAAATGAAATTTAACAGCTACAAAGCACTTAAGAGATGAATTTCACTATTAGAAAATGTTAGGTATCCTTTATAAACAATTCACAAGTGAAATATAAGCTAGGGTAGGGTTAGAATGTACCTTTTAGGGTTGAACGCTAGCTTTAGGGTTTCACCAATTCTGATTTTTACTGCTGTAATTGAATTTCCCGAATTAGTAAATACGTTAAATCTGTTGTTGTTTTGTAGCATCGGGAGGTATTTCCACATTGGCCTTGGTGTCGAGCATATGGAAATAGTTGTTGGCACTCACATTGCATTTTTCATTTTGTGAAAACCCCTTCTATATTGAGCTGGGGCTTGGTTGGGGTTTCACACCCACATGGAGGAATAAACAATTCTAATTTAATGTTGAGTTTAGAAGGGGTTCCTAAACTCACTCATTAGACTCCTATAAAAGGAGAGGCAATGTGAGGAGACATTGTGACATCTCATTGTGACATTATGGAGTTTGGCATAAGTGAGTGAGCATTTGTGCCAAGGAGATTGGGAGGCAAAATTTCAGCAAGAAAATTCTTCACTTTGACAAATTTGACCTAGGGTTTCTAGACATTATTTCTCTATTTTTTTTTCAGCTAAGGAGGAGGCCGCATGTGTGAGGCTACACGTGGGAGGAAGAGCAAAAACAAGCCACATGTGTGTTCATACAGTCCGTACACGTGACGTCCGTACAACCTTTCCTTATCACATTGGTGATAAACGATTTGTCTCCACAATTGTATTTTGAACTTTGGGGCCTCAACAAACATTATGACATTGAAATTTATGAGAAAACATGGGTTGAAGATCACGCGACCTTATGAAAATACATGTAGTATTGACTCGAGGGTTGCCCCAGTCCATGGAATTATTAGGGATTTGGAAGTGAGTCTGGAGAAGTTTCAAAACATATATTTTCATATGGATGTTGCAGTTATGGACATACCTGACTCATGGAGATTGTTGTTGTCGAATGAATGGGTCACCAAATTGGGAGGAAGTATTCACGTAGATTTTTCTTATGTCACCATTCCAACCCCGGATGGTGATCTATTTTTCTTACATCCCGAAGCCGTTGTTACAGAACAAATCAGAGACAAAAAAGCCTATCACATTAGGTCCTTATTGTGGATGAAGGAATTGACAACACCCGTTTCTTGTCAAATCCCATCTTCCAAGATGAAGAAAAAATGGATGGATGTTGGACTTTGGAATTTGATGGGGCGCATTCAAGTTCAAGATCAGGTGCTAGAGTAGTTTTGATATAACCTGATAAAGTAGCTACCTTTTTCTCATACAAGTTTGAATTCGATTGCACCAATAACATTGCTGAGTACGAGGCCCTCATCTTAGGATGAAATCTTACCATTGATATGAATATCAAGTTCTTGCATGTAAGGGGGGATTCGGATTTGATTGTTTTTCAAATCAAGAAAGATTTTGCTGCCAAGAACCCAAGGTTGAAACAATATAGAAATGCCATCTTGGATCCCATAAGAAACTTTGATGACTTCTCAATTGAAGCTGTTCCTAGAGAAAATAATTTCATGGCAAATGCCTAGGCTGTATCTGCTTCCACTTTACAACTCTACGAAGAAATTTCGCCTTACAAAGTGCATGTCAACTTTAGGCCCTCAATCCCTGACAATTTAGAGCACTGGCAGGTCTTTGATGATGAGAGTCAGATTCTACGTTTCTTCCAGAACAAAGACGAGTTTTCAGAAACTCAGATAAACTTATTAATTGAGGAAAGAATTATTAAAGTTATAGACTTGCCCAATGATTCTTTGTTGAAAGGGATGGCCCCTTTGTAATGAATGTTTGATCAAAATGACATGTACAAAGGAAAGCCGATGAATGACTTAGATGATGAGGTCATGGAGTGTAATATTGGCATTGACGCGTCCCCTAGGACAGTTAAGCTTGGCAAAGGGATGATCCCTGCCGAAAGGAAGGAGTTACTGGCTCGCATCAAAGAATTTAAAGATGTCTTCGCCTGGTCATATGGAGATTTGAAAGCTTACCGAGAAGATGTCATACAACATGGCATTCCCCTCAAAGAAGGTGCAAAACCATTCAGGCAGAAACTGAGGCAAATCAACTCGAAGATCATGCCCCAGGTTCAGAAAGAGTTGCAAAAAATGGTAGAAGCAGGGATAATTGAACATATCAGGTATTCGTCTTGGATGTCCAACCCTGTAATTGTTTGGA
>SNQJ01S0186142.1:0-22830 GCA_010110895.2 Picea sitchensis | reverse complement strand
GTCCTCATGTTAGTAACGAGTTTGGTAATATTATTTCCATATACTGTGAAAAAGTTGGGCATTCATTCTTATGGTGTCCTTCTGTCCTGCATAGGGTACACCAAACAACTTCTCTTTTCTCTTTTCCCTTATTCTGATTAAGTTGAAATGTTAGATTCTTCAAATCCCCCTTCAGCTGCTCTATTGTTGGATATGTATTATAATATTGGTTCTCTTCCAGTTGTAAGTCTTCCTATAGAGCCTCTGGCTTATTTGGAACTTTTGTTGTCTTAATGGGTATTTCAAGTGTGGCAACAGTGAGTTCACAAATAAATTCCTATGTTTCATGTCAGTAATTTCATATTTCAACTTTCCTTTCAGAAGTTTGAACCTCTTATCAATATCTCAAACAGACTCGCCTAGTTTCTTCCTGATTTCAATCATTTCATTCATGTACTGGTCTTCTGAGTTGGGCTTCTGAAATTCATTTACCAGTATTTTTTCCACATCTGCAATAGTCTTTGGTACTCTCTGTGGATTGTTTACATATAGGCTCATGTACCAATCCAACACACAGTCTCTTAGTGTGATAGATAACTACATGAGATTTGTATCCTCATATGTGATCTACTTTTCTTCCCAAATATTCTCGCAGGTGAATAAGTGCTTTTCAAGGTCCACTGAAGATTCTCCCCAAAATTCTGGTAATCTGATCATGGGATCATGTCCTGCCATTTTGAACTATGTGAACTACTTACTCCACGTGGTGTATACAATTGACTGTTACTTCCTGAAGTGGCTCCCCCAGTTGATGCTCATTTATTGGATCCCTATCCTGTTTCTTTTCTTCTACTATAATTTGGTTGTCTAAATGCTAGTGTTCTTTTTGGTGTATTAGTTGCACATGGGGTTGTGGGTTCCACACTAACGGTGATCTGAATTAGAGTTATTCCTTCTTTTAGTGACCTTAGACCTCATTTTTTCCTTCCATACGTTGCGTGTAGTATTTCCTCAATATACTCCACAACCCAAAGATCATCTACCTTTAGCACTTTTCAAGCCCTCTCTGTTGGATATGGATCTCTTCTTGTTATTCATTTTATATTGGTAGGGTACTCCATTACGCGTCTTTCAATTTTTTTCCATTATATGCTTTATATGTTCTTCTTCCATCATGATTGGGTCCATGGCCTCATTATTATTTCCCTTAACCATCTCCTCTTCCATATCTCAACCTTCTATTAGTTCTTCCCCCCTTCCCCCATGTACGTAGGGAAGTTTAGTTGTCTAATTCCATGGTAATCACATCGTTGTCATACAATAAAATATTGATTGAAGTATACAGTGATATGATGTACCTACCTCTGGGTCCCTTTAGAAAATATTTCTCTGTTGCGGTGTAGGACTTTGTGGTATCTACTGCAAATTTGTTGATAAACCTTGCAACAATATTGTCTAACCAATAAATCTACTATGCGCATAAATTTGTTATTAAGTTGTTGTAACTGCGCAATTTCCAAAGGATTCTACTCCAGCTGCCTGATTCTCTTTGTAGGGTGGTTGTCCTTTAAACGCAATAACCATTCCTGCAATAAATGTAGGAAATCACATAAAAAAACATCATGCAATTCGTTAAATATGTATTTGTCGAGATATTTGCGAGGTGTTAACTTAGGGTTTTTGTTGTCCTTTTGTTCAAAATAAGGTTCCTTTGTTTCCAACCATTTTTCAATATTTTGCTTCATTGGATTCCATGGCATGAACATTCCATTTTATACTTTCATCCTTAGCATGTTTCTTCCACGGATCCCATCCACTCAATCCTGTGCATTTCCAGCTGGCAACAGAACCATTTGTTGGTTGTTTCTCTCTTACTTATTCTTGGGATGACCCAGGTTTGGATCTCAATAGTTTTCCAACAAAACCCTCAAAAACTATCATCCCTCCTGGTAAACCAGAAGAAAACGATGTGCACAAGGTTCACAATGCAGTCTCACTCGATAAAGTACTATTCGATAAAGTACTACACACCTTTTGAACCTATAGATAGATCTGTTGTACTTGATCATTGTAGACCTTCTTGGGAAGTTTCTTTCAGACTCTTAGAACCTGAAACCCTTGGAAACTCAAGCTTTCATGGATTTTCCCAACTATACGCGACCTCCTTCACTGTCAGCCCGTGTATGTACGTGACCTCTTCCACTGTATCTCGTGTACACCTAAAAGACTAGGGTTTTTTCAGTATTTCTGCAACTTCAAAACTTTCACTGTCAATCCTTCTTGTTACAACAAAGTTTCTTAACTTGAGATGTATAAATGAGTACCTACAATAAAACTTACAAAATAATAGATATTCAATGTGCTCAATAGATGCTAATAGGAGACCCTTTCTCTCTTATTTATAATCTCCAAGTAGCTTCCTCCACTTCTAACCACTTTGTCCACTTACAACCACTATATCCACAAATATTAAACTCACCACTTCTAGTTGCAACTAATTATTTTTAAATATTTTCTTTTTGCAACAACTTAACTCATGACTAACTCCTAGTTACAACCACTTTGATTGGTAAACTTCTTCTAGGAATTTCTAGAATAAATTGACTTATTTGAACATCTAGGGGCTTCTAGATAACTCATGAGGGTTATCCAAATTCACAAGGCCATCACTCTCTAAACACAAGGAGTTATGTGACGTTCCAAATATCACTGGAAATGGCACGACATGTACTATCCATCTAGAATAGTCTTACCTACAAATACACTAGTATCCATACTATACCTCAAACAATATTGAGTCCCTTAACCATACTATTAGGGCTATCAGAATTGCTTCAAGGGTTGACATCAATGACAACCAACCAAAGTAATCAAAAATATCCCCCTTTGGTATTGATGGTAACATTGACACAACATTGAATTCATATCACTCATACTCCCCCTGTGACCATCGCTCCCCCTAGAAACATGCCTCTGTGCTCTCGCTCCAAGAATCTAAATCACTATCCATGCATATGATAAATCTCTTCCCCTTTGACATCAATGGAAAATGTATCTTATCATCGGGTTTTCTCCCCCTAACTGAGTTTTCCATGGGGATGCTCCCCCTGAATAAAATCTCCCCAAACTGAATTTTCCTCTTTATGGTGCTTCCTCATGTAAATCTAAGAAATATAAGAATAGAATTCAAAATTCATTGTGGGGAAGAAACTATGCCAAGTTTCTGACAAAGATACTCAAAGTCTTCCCTTGGAAGCAGTTTTGTAAAGATATCTGCAATATTTTCTTTGTTCCCAACATACTCAACTCAAATTTTCTTCTCTGCAATCTATTCTCATAGAAAATGATACTTGATTAGAATGTGATTTGTCTTGGAGYGCATCACTGGATTTTTTGATATATTGATGGCGCTTGCATTATCACAATATATCGAAATGGGMTCATCATACTCAACCTGTATGTTTGTCAAAGTTTGTTTCATMCATAGAACCTGTGTACAACATGTTGTTGTTGAAATATACRTTGATTCTTCTCTAGACAATGATATTGATGATTGTTTCTTGATTAACCAAGATACCAAACACTCTCCCAAGTAGAGMATTGCTCCACTTGTACTTCTTAGATCATCAATGCAACCTTCCCAATCTGAATTTGTGTAGGAAATAAGTGATATATATTTTCCYTTTGGATACCATAATCCAAACTCTTTTGTTCCCTTGAGATATTTGAATATCCTCTTTAATTCTATAACATGTGATTCCTTTGGTGTTTCTTGAAAATGTACCACTTTTCCAACTGTCTGCATTACATTTGGTTTGGATGCTGTCACATAAAGTAATCTGCCAATCATTGACATGTAATACCTCTGATTTTCATACTTTGAATCATCATATTTACTTAACTTACAATTGGTCTGCATAGGAGTATTGATTGGTTTGCAATCTTCCATTCCAAACCTCTTTATCATTTCTCTAATATACTTGATTTGAGAAATAAATATTCTTTGGTTTCTTTGAAATATCTTAATACCCAAAAACAAGGATAATTGTCCAAGTAATGACATTTAAAATTCATTATGCATATCCTTTGCAAATTTCCAGCTCATCCTATCATCATCACTTCTAAAGATAATATCATCAACATAAACTTCAATTAACAAAATACTATCTTTATTTACCTTAGTGTAGAGGTTGATATCTGTGTTTCCTTTCCTAAACCCTTGTTTCTACAAATATCTATCCAATATGGAATACCATGCTTTGGGAGCATGTTTGAGACCATACAAGGCCTTCTTCAACCTGCAAACATAATTTTCATTTTCTGACAACTGAAATCCTTTTGGTTTCTCAATGTAGACTTATTCTTCTAGATCCTCATTAAGGAAGGATAATTTCACATCCATATGATACACTTTAATATTCTTGGAGCATGCATGAGCAAGGATTAATTTGATTGCTTATGTTAGCACTAAGAGTCACCCTCAGACTGCTAGAGGATAAGTTTAGTACCCATCAAAATGTAAATGGATTAAAATGGCTTGAGTAGGTGGATTGGCAAGACTTTAAAGAAAGGAAAAGACAACATATATCACTACAGATCAGTGATAGAACATTGGGATATGGAGTCATAAACAATCTACCAATTGAAGACATTTAAGCTCCTTATGAGACAAAATATTTGTATTAAGAGAATGCCATAAAGATGAATATTTGCTAAGCAAAGATCCTCTCTGCAAAGAGAATTTAGATGTGTCTAAACAGTAAACAATGATAAATAGGAGAGCTTAGAATAGATCCTCTACTGCATCAAGAATCTATCCATCAAAGGCAAATTTTAATCCTTAAAATCAACAATACATTCAAACAAGATGAATAATATAACATAGTACATAGAATACAAATCTGATGAAACAACTCATATGAATCTTCAATAACATAAAATTTACAGCCACGTGCCCCTTCAGCTTACAAACTGAAATATACAGTCATAAACATTCTTAAAACCTCCTCTTGTCTTCACCACTCCCCCCTTTCCTTATACAATTATCAGATGTATTTATAATCAAAACAGAAGACAAAAAATAGGAGTGTGAGTTGGCCTTCCTATCCTAGGATTCTCCACAAAAAGATACAAGTCTAACATCTATACCAATAGATATAACAAACTGCTAAAATCAAGGAGCCTGTTGGCAACCAAAAATGATTGACATGTCTTGTTTCTTGGGAGCCTCTTCTCCAGTTTTATGTGTCTTCTCTTGTCTGTATTGTTCCTTCTTTCAGAAGGAAACTATGGTCAGTATGGGCTTGCAGGAAAAACCTCCCTCTGTGGTACTTCGGGATGACAGTTTTTTGTCTCCTCAGCGAGACCCTCCATGCTTCCATTTAAGGCGGTAGTCGATTTATCAACCACCAATCCTTCTTTCATTAATTGATTTCTCCTTGGGATCAAGATGAGGATTAACATCTAACTTTGTTCCCACGCACTACTCTTGGATTGGACCCTATATAAGCACGTGATTGCGGAAGTTGCTAGGGGCAGTTTGGATCCACACCGCTTTGACCCCCGAAATATACCACCAACTTCCACGTAATTCTTTAGATGTACCTTGGCTTCTATTGGAGGACCGATCTAGAATTTTAGCGTTCGAGAATTTTCCGTCCCTGCAATGAAGTGTGGTCATTGATCTGTTGCAATTTGTGATTTAGGAAACCCAGGTATTTTAGCGCCCCCGCTAAAATTTATCCATCTTACAAATCTGGAATCATTTTAACCATGTTTAGAGATGGAGCCAATTTTGGTGTCTGGAAGCTTTGAATGTCGAGCAGGAATACCTCCTGGAGGATGATCTCCTGAATTTGACGTGGTGGCCTGACATCATTGTGCTAACATGTCATGGAAAGAAGGGTGACACATGTCACATGGAAATGGATGAATGAGGGAACCAAATGACCTAGAATGAGTGCCACATGTCAGGGATAGATGGAAACCCCTTGTCTCCACAGATCAGTGCCACTAGTTCTGACAAATGAGTGCCAAGTGTCTTTGGTACTTCAACACTTCGGGCTTCGGGAGTTTTGGATTGTGAAGCATGAAAAACTCTGGAGTGGTACGGACCTGAAGTGATGTGGTGACCTGACACTATATGATGTCACAGCTAGTGATGGATGAGTGCCATGTATCTTCATCACTTTGGCACTTCGAGCTTCAAGAGCTTCGATCGATAAATTTCCTTTCTTACCTGCTACAAATATCAACGGTTCTTGTTGATTTGAGATCAACGGTCCACAATTACTTCAGGAGTTTTGGCTTCGGGCCTTCTCAATGCATGGTTCTTACAATCCTCTAGAGCATTGTATATTTGAAGTGAGAGATATTCCACCATGTGTCCTCTTGTTTTGGACAGTCGAGATTCACTTCGGGAGTTCGGGCTTCAGGATTTTTATTATGCTTGCTCGCGCCATCCTGCGAAGTGTCATATTGTCGAAGTCTTAGATATTTCAACGCGCGTCCTCAGCCTTCAATGGATCATAATTACTTCGAGACTTTGGGTAGTTCTTTCTCTAGTGATTCGCTCTGCAAAACCTTCTGGAGTGTTAGATCATCAGACACATGTCCCTTGCTTGAATATCAACGGCCATGAGTGATTGCAGAGACTCAACTCACTCACTCTTTAATTTCCTTGTTGATCTCCGCAATGAGAAGATGTCCGTTCATAGCGAGATCGACATCCACTGTTTATTTGTTGATCTAGCAAGATCAATGATCCTATGGGATTGGGGGCTCACAACTTGTAGAAATTTTAATTTTTATCCCAATCCCCGCAATGCCTCCCCACCATTGATATCTCTCTCCAATGAGATCGGATGGCCATGACTTATTATTTTCTTGATCTGACGGTTGATTTGAATTGTGCATGGGATCTCCACCATTGAAAATTGAACCTGTATGTTTTCTTGTATTTCAAGCCATAAATTGACTGCTTTGAATGTTTCATTTTTCTCAAAGCTTTTCCCTATGCATACAACATACTTGACTGGCCTGACTTTATCAACTAGAAGAGGAAACATTTATAGGAAGGTTTGCATAAAAGAGAGAGACTCGGAAGAGGTGTAGACCTAGGTCCTGACAACAACTACATATGACCCAAGACAACTTTATGTGATAACATTGGCTCCACAGGATATGGCATGCTCTTTGTGAGCTACCAAGAACAAGCAGCTTCAATGTCTTATCCTAGGGCTATGGGGTCACTTATTCAAATACTAAAAGCAAACTGAAAACTAAAAATATTTCACACAAGCTTATTTATATACAATACCCTACTCTAACTGACCTTTACAATGCTAAGGTGAAAACAAACTTCCATCATAGCCACCCAAACTGTTTGGTAACATAATTCTTCTTTTCACTGCAAATTATCCATAAAATGTAAGGGAAGTATGACAACAGAATAAAGACATGTTTTGGAACACTGACAATACCTCCAAATGATGATAAGATGATTAATTGTGTAGGCTCCAATTCATTGGGAAAGTTCAACTCCATATATAACCCCACGGGGTCGTAAAAACTATAATAAGGCATGATAAACTGGTAAAACGTTACCTCCTTTATTTCATCATTTCTCACATGTTGTTTGGTGTTCTCAACGTGTACAGGTGGATAAAGGATTGATGTAGGCTTGTTAATCCCATGTGATATCTTCTCATTTTTAAGTGTTGGACATGAGATAAGCTACACATTTAGCTCTTCCTTTTCTCCTCCATGGCTCTGCCAATGATCAAATTCATAATTATCATATACATGAACCATGCTACGAGGTTCCAAAGAAGCTATGAAAAAACTCTTCTCTTCATCATATTCACTGGGATATTCATCAAAAATTGGTTGTTCTTGCTCAGCATTTGAAACAACTTATTCATCATAAGCAGGGCTGCTAAAGACATCTGCTTTGAGAACAAAAATATCCTCTACATTTTCTTCATAAGATAAACAAACAAAATCTGCCTTCAATTCTAAAAAACTAGGAAAAAACATAGAGGAATCTTCCCTAGTTCTTTTAATTAACTTATCATTTATATCAGCTTCATAGTCACGAGACGTATCTATTGATGTATACTCTTTCTCTTCAACATTAGAATATTCAAAAGAGACATTTGATCTTCATAAACATTTAAAACAACAACTACATATGATATGATGCCATATGTTTCTATGTTATTTCTATCATAATGAATATCATTCAATACCTATTGATCTTCATGGAAAATGCTTTCTTCCATGATAAATGCTTCATCAAAAATCTGGTTTTTGTGACTAGCATAATCTTTATAAAGCAAAGAAAACTCATCACAACAGTTTTCATAAAGATACTCAACTGAACAAAACTCTTTACAAAACGAATTGAAGGCTGCATGAAAACCTGTCAGAGAGTTGATGCTTGCAATGGGAAGAGATTGACACCAATCATGAGAAATCCCCTCTAACAAATACCTAAAAATATTAATCTGACAATCTTCATGCATGATATGAAGTTGATGAATAAAATCATGAAAATCCTGTAAATGTTGAGCTGGTACCTCCCACTCTTCCCCTCAAAATTTAGGAAGGCTATTTTCACATTCATCTCTACTAGGCTTTGGATTAGGGAAACCAACTATTTTTGAAAAATCACAGAAATAATACCTCTGAGCTAAAATCTTGTCCATTTCAAACCAGCAGAGTCATCAATAGATTTATGAACAATGGAGTCACCATGGTGAAATATGAGCAGTCAGAACAATGTGTCCATCTTTAGTTCACCATCTAAAATTGGATCTCTTCATTGTCGTTCTCCTAGGGAAGATATCTTCACTTTCATCCTTGGTAGTGGCACCATTAATGTTAGCACTAAGAGTCACCCTCAGACTACTAGAGGATAAGTCCAGTACCCATCAAAATGTAAATGGATTAAAATGGTTTGAGTAGGTGGATTGGAAAGACTTTAAAGAAAGTAAAAGACAAAAGATATCACTACAGATCAGTGATAGACCATTGGGCTATGGAGTCATAAATAGTCTTCTCATTGAAGGCATTTAATCTCCCTGTTAGAAAAAATATTTTTATAATGATGAACAAAATAATAAGAGAATAACATAAAGAAAAATATTCACTAAGCAAAGATCCTCTCTGCAAAGATAATTTAGATGTGTCTAAACAATAAATAATGATAAATAGGCGAGCTTATAGAAGATCCTCTACTGCATCAAGAATCTATCCATCAAAGGGAAATTTTAATCCTTAAATCAACAATACATTCAAACAAGATGAAGAATATAATAGAGTACATAGAAGACAAATATGATGAAACAACTCATATGAATCTTCAATAACATAAAATTTACAGCCACATGCCCATTTGGCTTACAAACTGAAATATACAGTCATAAACATTCTCAAAACCTCCTCCCATATTCGCCACTCCCCGCTTTCCTTATATCATTCATCAGATGTATTTATAATCAAAACAAAAGAAAAAAACAAGGAGTGTGAGTTGGCCTTCCTATCTTAGGAATCTCCACAAAAATATACAAGTCTAACATCTGTAAAAACAGATCTAACAAACTGCTAAAATCAAGGAGCATGCTGGCAACCAAAAATGAATGACATGTATTGTTGCTTAGGAACCTCTTCTCCAATGTCATGTGTCTTCTCTTGTCTGACACGTTCCTTCTGTCAGAAGGAAAATCTAGTTAGTATGGGCCTAAAGGAAAAGCTGCCCTCTATGGTACTTCAGGCTGAGAGTTTTTTGTCTCCTCGGCCAGACCCTCCATGCTTCCATTTAAGGGGGTATTCGATCGCTCAACCACTGATCCTTCTTTCATTTACTGATTTCTCCTTGGGATCGGGACAAGGTTTTACTCCTGGATTTTTTGTCATGCCCTACTCTCAGATTGGACCCTATATAAACACGTGATTGCGGAAGTTGTCAAGGGAAGTTTGGATCCACACCTCTTCGACCCCCGCAGTCCACCAATAACTGCCATGTACTTCTTTATCTATACCATGGTTTTGATTGCAGGACCACTCTATAATTTTAGCGCTTGAGAATTTTCTATCCCCGCAATGAGTTGTGGCCATCGATATGCTGCAATATGCAATCTGGGCAAACCTGCTAATTTAGTGCCCCCGCTAAAATTTATCTGCCTGCCAACTCTAGAATCCTTTTAACCATGTTTAGAGATGGAGCCAATTTTGGCACCTAGATATTTGAATGTCGAGCAGGAATACCTCATGGAGGATGATCTCCTGAATCTGACGTGGTGGCCTGATGTCACTGTGATGACGTGTCATGGAAAGAAGGGTGACACGTGTCACATGGAAATGGATGAATGATGCAACCAAATGACCTGGAATGAGTGCAACATGCCAAGTCTATATGGAAGCCACTTGTCTCCATGGATGAGCGCCACTAAACCTAACATATTAGTATCAAGTGTCTTTGGAACTTTGGCACTTCAGGCTTCATGAGTTTTTTATTGTGAAGCATGAAAAACTATTGAGTTGTACGGGCCCAGAGTGATGTGGTGGCCTTACGCTATATGATGTTACATCTAGTGATGGATGAGCACCATGTGTCTTTGGAACTTCATCACTTTCGGCTTCGGGAGCTCTGGTTGATATTCCTTTCTTACCTGTTGCAAATATCAACGGTTCTTGTTGATTTGAGATCAATGGTCCACAATTACTTTGGGAGTTCGGGCTTCGGGCCTTCTCAATGCATAGTTCTTACAATCCTATGGAGTGTCGAATCTCCGAAGTGAGAGATATACCTCCATGTGTCCTCTTGTTTTGTACAACCGAGATTCACTTCGAGAGTTCGGGCTTCGGGATTTTTCTTCTGCTTTCTCACACAATCCTCCGAAGTGTCGTATTTCTGAAGTGTTAGATCTATCGATGCGCATCCTCAACCTTCAATGGATCATATTTAATTCATTACTTCAGGTAGTTCTTTCTCTACTGGTTTTCTTTACAAAACCTTCCATAGTGCTAGATCGTCGAACACATGTCCCTTTCTTTAAGATCAATGACCACGAGTGATTGCAGAGACTCAACTCGCTCACTCTTTAATTTCCTTGTTGATCTCTACAATGCGAAGATGCTCATTCATAGCGGGATCGATATCCACCGTTGATCTATTGATCTACCAAGATCAAATATCCAAGGGTCTTGTGGGCTCACAACTTGAAAAAAATTTAATTTTCTTCTCGATCCCCACAATGCCTCCCCACCGTCAATCTCTATCTCCAATGAGATCTAACGGTCGTGACATATTCTTTGCTCGATTTGAACTGTACATGGGATCTCCGTCATTAAAAATTGAACCTGTCTATTTGCTTGTATTTCAATCCCGAAATGGACTTCTCTAAATGTTTCATTTTTCTCAAAATTTTTCACTGTGCATACAACATACTTGATCGGCCTGACTTTATCAACCAGAAGAGGAAAAATTTATAGGAAGTTGTGCATGAAAGAGAGAGACTAGGCATAGATGTAGACCTAGGTCTTAACAACAATTACATATGACCCAAGATAAATTTATGTGGTAATAGATTCCATTCAGGCAACTAAGGAAAACATCTCTTCAAAGTCGATACCTTCAACTTGAGCATATACTTTACATACCAATCTAGATTTGTTCCTGGTACCATGTCCATATTCATTTAATTTGTTTCTAAAGACCCACTTTGTGTCAATCACATTTTCTTACTTTGGTCTTGGAACCAGTTCCCAAGTGTCATTCTTCTCTATCTGATCTAACTCTTCATCCATGGCTTTTATCCAGAATTCATCCTTGTTGACTTCTTCAAAAATTCTTGGCTCAATCGTAGATAAGAATGCTAGGTGTAGTTGTTCTGGTGAACGAATTCTTCTTCTAGTCTCAACTCCTGCATATTTGTTCTCGATGATCTCATATGATGGAGCATTCTTATGTGTTTTTTTTCTAGGTGTCTTTGGAGGTACTTGAATATCTTTTTGTTCTTATTCTTTTATTTCCAACTACTCTTCTTCATTTTCTTCTTCTGCTACTTCTTCTTCTTTTTCTTCTTCTTCATGAACCTATTCTATTCAACCCTTTTATTCTTCCTTTATTATTTTTCCACTAATCTCATCAACCATCACATTGATGCTTTCCACAACTTTTTTGAGCCTTATATTGAAACAATTGTATGCTTTTCTTATGCTCGAATACCTAACAAGTATGCCTTTGCCTTTGTCCACACGAGAATCAAACTTTCCCATTCTTCCATCTTCTCTTTTGATGTAGAATTTGCTTCCAAAAACTCTGAAGTGCTTCACATTCACTGGTCTTCCTTTACATATCTCACAAGGAGTTTTATCATTGTTGTTTTTTAGCATTACTCTATTTTGAATATGAACTTTTGCATGCATTGCATGTGTCCAAAAGACATCAATCAACTTAGAATCCATTAAAATAGTTCGATCCATTTCCTATAAGGTCATGTTCTTCCTTTAGACAACTCCATTTTGTTGTGGTGTCCTAGCAACAGAGAATTGTATTTTTATTCCATACTTGCTGCAAAATTCCATAAATTCCTATGAAGTAAACTCTCCTCCATTATTATATCTCAAACATTTGATTTTTTAATCCATTTAATTTTCAACCATTTCCTTATATATCTTGAAGTTATTGAATGCTTCTAAATTCTTCCTCAGAAAACAAACTACAGTCATCCTTGTATATTCATCAAGMAATAACATATAATATTTCTCACCYTTTAAACCATTTTTTCTAGTTGGTCCAACTAGATCAATATGCACAATTTCCAGTGGTCTTGTTGTGGAGTATTCCTTTGATTTGAACTTGGTCTGTGTTTCCTTTCCTTGTTGACAATGCTTGCATAAGGTGTTGGTTGGCTTCATGATATAGGGTTGGCTTCATGATATAGGGTGTTTCTCTTACTACTTCCTTTTTGCTAACTTTTACAAGGTTATCAAAGTTTATGTGACCCATTCTTCTGTGTCATAGCCAAACTTCATCTTCCTTTCCTAGACAACATTTTTCATTTCCAATTTCACTTAATACATATATGTTTCTTGAAGTTCTTACAGTTGTTGCAGCCAATATGCCYGAACTTGATTTTATTATATCTCACTTTTGTGAATCAAACACAATTTTGTGACCTTGGTGACACATTTGAATTACACTTAGAATATTATTTTTCATATCTTCCACTAATAGAACATTTTCTGCATTGGTATCCTTGTTTCCAATTYTGATTGTGCTTCTTCCAATTATTCTAACTGAGTCGTTGTTTCCAAAGGAGATTGATCCATCTCTTTCCTTTCTCAAGGTTAGAAACCTATCCTCATCACATTTCATGTTCTTTGAGAAACCATTTTCAACATACCAACCATGTTTCTTATGTTTAACTTGTAGAGAAAGTGTGCATTCTTAATTGTTGAAATGATTATGTTTTCTTATCCATACTGTTTGAGTTTCCTATCTGTGATTGTTTTTATTCTATTGTGATTCTCTTGGAGGAACTGTCATTCTACAATCTTTGGCCATGTGTCCAAATTTGTTTCACTTATATAATTCCATCTCAGTACTCAAAGATTCAAATGTGTTGTAGTTTTTGTTTTGTGTTTCACGGGGCTCTCTTGAATAGTCATTTTGTGCATAACTTTCAAGGTTGTCTCTGTTTCTGTTATTAGCTCTACAATTCACAACCTTATGTCCAAAATGTTTACATGAATAACATAAACCAAGAAACATAGTTTGATACCTGGGAGTTGTAGGTCCTAGAAAATGAGTTACTCTTATGAACCCTTCTTCTTCTTGAGGCCTTCTTTTTTCTGACTGTCATTGATTCTGAAATCTGAATCTTCTAGGTGGAGCAATGTCTCTGTGATCTTCCTTTTGAAACTTCTTGTCTCCTCTAATTTTCTCTGCATAGATTCTTGGTTGTGCTTCTTGATCTGTTGTTTTGGAGCTTGATCCTTTTTTTTTTATGGTTGTATCCAAGTCCGAACTTGTCATGATTTGGCCTTTGACTGCTAATAATATCGTCCAAAACTTTTAAGTTGTTCTACATGTTTTTCTTTTGAAGGTATTTTCTGAATGTGACAATCTCTACTTCCAAGCCTCCAATGATCCTGTTTTTTTCTTCCAACCTTTCTTTGAGTGCTTCTTCAATTATTTTGTTTTCTTCAACTTGGATTTTTAATTTAGTGATCATGTACTATAGTTCTTTGAAGTTTGAATTTTTAGTTTCCTCTTTTCTTTTCAGTTCTTCCTGTAGTGACTTGTTTTTCTTCTTTTCCCTTTTTATAACTTCTATGGAACTCAACAATTCTTCTCTGTAGTCAACTTTTGTCTCTTCAYATTMTTYTTYCGTGCCTTCTTAATTGGAATATTCTACTGCCATGAWTAGAACCCTTTATGTATCACTTCCATTGTCTTCATCTTCGTCTGATGAGGTGTTGTCTTCTTTGGTGCAAAAGATTTTCTTGAGAAAAAAAATTGGTTCTTTTTCCTTTGTATATTTGTTTTCTATTTGAATCATATTCTTCATTCTTTTTATTTTTCTTATGGGGACATTTGTTAGCGAAATGACCAATAACATCACAATTAAAACAAATCAATGAAAGCTTACCTCTATATTTGTCGTTGGTTCCCTTTTTCATTCTTCTAACAAAGTTGGGTACTTCTTCATCATCTTCTGAGATTTCATTATTGCTACTATCTAACTTTTCCTTCTACTTGCCCTTTTTTCTTTGACTTCTTGGATTCTTTGAATGTTGCTTCTTTTGTAACCGGATTCTCCTATTTAGTTCTCATTTCATAGGCTATGAATATTCCATGTAGCTCATCCATGCTTATTGAATCCATATTTGTTCTTTCTTCTAGTGTTGATATCATAGGATCAAATATCATTTGAAGATATCTTAGTACCTTTTGAACAATTATAGATTCATCAACTTCTTCTCCCGATCCTCTAATTTCATTCACTATTTCATCGACTCGTAAAAATTAGGATGCAATATTTTCATCTTCCTTCATCTTCAACTATTCAAATTGACCACTGTAAGTTTGAAGCTTTCCTTCCTTGACTTTTGCGTCTCCTTCATAAATATTTTGAATTTTTTTCCAAATATCCTTTGCGGAGCTGCAATGCATAACTTTGATATATACTGAATCAACTAGACCATTCAGGAGTTCATTTTGGATTTTGAATTATTTAGACTGATTTTCCTTCCATTTTCATTTGTTGGAGGAATGAAACGCTTTTTATATCCATCTACAACTAATTTCCAAACCTCAAATCCATGTTCTTGTACATACGTTTTCATCCTTCTGCTCCAAAATGCATAGTTTTTCCATCAAACTATGGTATTCCATTTTTATACTTATTGTTTCTCTCCATGATATACCTTTCAATAGTTAAATTGATTTCTGAAGGAACCCGCTATGATACCAATTGTTGGATTACTAAGAGGGGGGGTGAATCAGTAATAGATATTTTTAATCATTTTTAACCATAGTATATAAGTGTTGTTTATATTATGATCAATTTACCATTATCATTCAATAAGTGTAGAATAAATGAACCATGAATAATGAGCAATAATACACATACACAGTACACCAGTATTTTTACATGGAAACCCAATGCGGGACAAAACCATAGAATCATTTTTCTTATATGTATTTAAGAATTACATTGATTGGAAGCACCACCTTCCTTTTTCTCCAGCTACAACTGGAAGGAGGCTCYAACCCCCTATATTTTTAGGCTACAACCTGAAGGAAGCTCCAACTCTCCAATTCTCTGGCTATAACTAGAAGGACACTACAACCCCCTATGTACTGTGGCTACAAYTGAAAGGYGGCTAAAACCATCTATGTTTGTCCCATCCAACCTTCATGAAGTATAAGTGTCAAATGAATGATGAAACCRCTTCCACACTATCATTGTGAGATATACCACTGTAAACATGTACCAATTTGTGCCAACAACCTATAACCAACCTATACCAATAGTCTGTAATCAACATGTACCATAATTCAACCTATACTAACAAATACCAATAGGTACGTGACCTGTCTATATAGTAGCCTGCATATGCACGAAGCCTTTCTATACTGCATCCTATGTACACCTTCAAAAATCTAGGGTTCTTATTTTTTCTGAAACTCAGACACTTTGTTGCCTTTGTCGCATCAACCTGTAACATGCCACTGTGTCCAATATGTATTTGTTACCTATGAATACATCATCATACATATCCCTTAACTAAGTGCATCTATGTCTCTCTAGTCATGTGTCATACATGTGTATACAATCATGATCAAGTGTAATAACCCTCACATGGACTAGACATCAAACCTTCACTGACATGTAGCCTCAAACTACACCAATGACTTCACCAGCACATCACAACCAAAACACCTCACCCATGTGCCAAGAAATACAATATATGCCTCAACACTCAACTCACCAAGATGCAATTGTAATGAATGCCAACCATACCAATTTTGTATTTATGTAGATCTAGCTCATACAATAAGTGTCATACAACCAACAACCTCTATAGGGAAAATCCTCAAACTACCATAACCATATCTCATGTAGACAACAACATCCAACTATACATAAGAATATGACATACCTTTTGAACTTGTAGATAGATCTGGTGTACCTGATCACTGTAGACCTTCCTGGGAAGTTTCTTTAAGACTCTCAGAACCTGGCACCCTTAGCAATTCAAGATTTCATGGCTTTTCCCAACTGTACGTGACCTCCTTCATTCCATCCCGCATATGTATGTGACCTCTTCCACTACAGCCTTCTACACCTCAAAAACTAGTATTTTGTTTTAGTATTTCTGCAACTCAGAAACTTTCACAGTCAATCCTTCTTGTTACCACAGAGTTGCGTAACTTCATATGTATCAATGAGTACCTGCAATAAACCTTACAAAATAATATATATTCAATGTGCTCAATAGGTGCTAGTAGGAGACCCTTTCTCTCTTATTTATACTATCTAAGTAGATTCCTCAAAGAGTTACCTTCTAACTAAATTTACCCAACTTCCTTCTTTTAGGGATAACCCACTTTGAACCATGTTGTCCACTTACAACCACTTTATCCACAAATAGTAAGCTCACCATTTCTAGTTGCAACTAATTTATTTTTAAATATTTTATTTTTCAACAACTTAACTCATGATTAAATCCTAGTTACAACCACTTTGGCCAGTAAACATGTTCTAGGAGATTCTAGAATAAATCGACATCTTTGATCTTTTAGGGGATTCTCCAAATTCACAAGGCCATAAATATTTGACCGTGAAGAGTCATGTGATGTTCCACATATCACCATAAATGGCACAACATGTACTATCCATGTAGAATATTCTTAGTTGAAAATACATTGATATTCATACCTTTATACCTCAAACAATCTTGAGTCCCTTAACCATACTGTTGGGGATACTGTAGTTTTATACCAGACTTTATTCAAGGGTTGAAATCAATCAAATACAAACCAATTAATCAATAGACTTTCCATATTTCATCAATTTTGTAACCCTAACGGATTACGTTTCCAACAAGGTTAAATGACTTAAAGGAGATGTGTCGATTTTTTGTCGATCAATCCATTGATAATTTCACCTTCCAAGTCGGAACTTCTTAAGACTTTTTGTCTCATTTTGCATAGAAAAAATGGGTAGTCAACTCTAGGTGAAAAAATCATATGGATAAGAATGCTTCCTTGTTCACATCCTTGAATGAAGTCGAGGAGAGGAATATTTATGCTATCGATGAATTTTCTCTCGATATTGTCAGTCAGGGTGATGTTACTTGTCGACATGGGAGGATTGTCAATGTTTATCATGTGCCAAACCTTAGTTTAAATATGTTATTTTTTTATATTGTAGAATTTTGTCTAGATCGATTCGATGTTCGAGATTTGAAGAAAGTTTGGTCAATTTTCATTGAATGGTTTCACGACCCGAAGGCTAGTCTGTATAAATTATATAACACAACTTGACCTAACACTGAACCAAATACTCTTGTTTCCTACACTGATGAGTGAAGTCAAACTTGGCATGAACGAATCAGAAACCTGAATTTCGGAAGTCTACAAGCACTGGAAACTCATAACATGGTTGTTGGTCTACTGAAAGTGGTTCCCTTGAACATTTTTGTAAAGGATATATGCTTGGAAATCATCATCAGGCACCATTTGAATCTAGAAAAATATAGAGATCACATAACCTCTTGGATCTAGTTCACAGTGAATTCTTCTGCATCAATTTACCTTCATTGGCAGGTGCAAGATATATCTTGAATTTCATTGATGATCTCTCTAGTTTAACTTAGGTTTCTTTTTTGAAGAATAAGAATCTTGTCTTTGAAAAATTCAAAGAGTTGAGATCCTTTGTTGAAAATCAATGTGGCTGACCCATCAAGTGCTTGATATCAAATAATGGTGGTGAGTATGTAAATCAACCTTTTGAAGACTACCTAGTTCAATCTAGTATTGAGTGGAAGAGGTCAGTTCCTCACACACCTGAGAAAAATGGCATTGCACGATGCAAGAATCGGATGTTAGTCGAAATGGATAGATTTCTTTTATAGTCTAAAGATCTACCTTTATTGTGAAAATTATCTACTCAATCACATCTTGACTCAATTTGTTCCTTCCATGAATCCAGTTGAATGATGGTGTAAAAATAAGCCTTCAGTCATCCACCTATGTTTGTTTGTATGTGTTTCCTTCGATCATATTTATGATGATTGAATAAATAAGTTGGATGCAAAGCATCATGCTTGCATCATGATGGGATACTCTGAAGAGTCGAAATCCTATCAATTATTTTATCTTGTCAAATGAAAAATCATTATCAAACAAAATGTATGGTTTGATAAGAATTCTTATTGCATCAATTTGTTGCATGCCTCCTTTGGATTTTTATAGGATGATCCCTTTGATGTTGTCTCGAAATCTAGTTCTCATGTTCCATTTTTCAGTCTTTCAACTGGATAGTTGAAATTTATTCATGTTTCAATTGGATCGTCGACCTCTGAGTCAATCAGTCTATTGATATTTGTTTCAACTAGTTTTCCATCTCCATCGACTGAAATTTTTTGAATTATGATCGATGTGCTGAAGAAAACAATAGTTCACATGTTTCTTGTCTTCCTCGTTGGGCTTCCAAGAAAATTGAATTTTCTAGAGATGATGCTAGTAATATTTCTTCTGGACGATAAAATCAAAGTCAAAAGAAACATTCCATCATTGCCTTGATGACTCATTCACTTAAAACTTATAATATTTTTTCCTACTCAGGTGCTCAAGGATGACCTGAATGGGAATATGTTGTGTAGAAAAAAATTGATTCTTTATCGAAGAATCACACTTGGGGCTTGGTTCCCCAACCACAAGAAAATAACATTATGAAGTGTTGATGGGTCTACAGGACTAAATTTACCTCTTAAGGTATTTTTGAGTGGCATAAAGCATGCCTGGTTGCGAATGGATTTTATAAACAAGAAGGTATTGACTACAATGATACATTTTACCCTATTGCAAAGGTGAACTATGTTCGACTAATTATTTCCCTTGTTGTTTGTTTTGGATGGAAAATCCATCAAATGTATGTGAAGAGTGTCTTTCTTCATGGAGACATATTTGAAGAAATTTTCATGGAACATCCACCTAGTTTTTGTGAAAGATTCTAACTTTCTTTGTTTATTCAAGAAGTCACTTTATGGTTTGAAGTAGGCTCCCCGAGCTTGGTATACTAAGACCAATAGTTTATTTCTTTGACTTGGTTTCAAACATTGTGAATCTGATCATATCGTGTATGTACTCCATACCATTGAAGACAATTTGATTGTTGTTGCATATTTTTATGATCTTGTCATTGCTGGAAATAATATTTATCTCACTTTTAGATTGAAGAAACAACTTGCTAACTCCTTTGACAATACATATCTTAGTACTCTGCATTATTTTTTGGGTCTTCAAGTATTACCTCTATGTGATGATTTTTTCATTTCTCAATATAAATATGTAATGGATATTTTGACACATTTTAATATGGCATATTGCAAACCATGTGCTAATCCTTTTCAATCTAGAGTCAATCTCACCAAAACTTGTCAATATCCTCAAGTCAATGCTACACTTTATCGACAACTAGTCCGAAGTATCATTTATCTTCCTCATAGTCGACCTAACATTTCCTTTGTTGTTAGTGTTTTTCTTGGTTTGTTTAGGACCCTAGAGAAAGCCACTATAAAGTAGTCAAATTAATTTCCCTCTATCTCAAGGGTACCACTCATTTCGGTATCAAGTATTGTCGAAGTTCAGATTCGTTAGTCAGATTCACTGACTCCGACTGGGCTGGCAATAGTGATGATTGGAAGTCCACTTATAGCTATGTGTTTCATCTAAACACTATATCATTGGTGTGGTCATGCAAGAAATAAAAGGTATCCTCCTTGTCGACTACAGAAGCATAATATCGTGGCATTATTCAAGAAGGTACTAAAGTAGTATGGATCCACCAATTTTTGGGTGAACCTGGATTTCCTATTAAAACCTTGACTAAAATCTATTGTGATAACCAAATTTCCATATAGGTTTTTGACAATCTTGTTTCCCAAAATAATATGAAGCATGTTGAGCTCCATGCTCACTATTTGAGATAGTTGGTTCATGAGAACATTGTCTCTCTTGAAAACTGTAGGAAAAATGATCAAGTTGCCAATATATTCACTAAACCCTTAGTTGAAGCTAAATTTGTCAATCTTCATAGAATGATTGGGCTTCAAGAAGCTGCAATTATGGGGGGGTTTCATGATGATATAATTTCACCTCCTAAATCTCCAAAGATGTTTGTTGATGGGGGTTGTTGGAACATCAATCTTTGATTGTTCATCACACTTATCCTAGATTCATTTGGTCAGGTCGTTAACCTACATCTGGAAACATTTGGTCGAGCGATCCACCAAATCTCTAGATTAGTTGGTTGAGTAGTCAACATGCCTATCATTCATATAGTCGACCAACAATCGAAGATAGTCAGGTAGTGGATCGACAAGTCCAGTAATCGACTATGAGTTGGATGCATGGATGGTTAGGTCAAGCATCATTTCCAAGCCAACTAGATAGTGTGGATATGACAAAGTCAACTCTAACAATTGACGGTTATATGTAGACAAGATATTCTCGATTACAAGGAAAGTCGTTAGATATTGAGGCTATAAATAGCAAACCCCATGGGTTATTATCATCAAGTGATCAAAGTGATATCATATGAAGATATCAAGGTCCAATATGCATTGTGATTTTCTGATCACAATGTTCTCTGCTTAAGTTTTATAACGGTGTCTTTAGACACCACCTTTGTCTTCAAATTTTTATTTCCTATTTGATTATCTACAATACTGTCTTTAATTTTTTATGTCGGGTTCCACCCTATTCCCCAATAGGATAGAGTAATAAAATAAAAAGAAAAGAGGATAGAGGATGACATTGTCTATGAAAATAAGATAGATGAAACATGTGTGCAAAGTGAATAAAAACCATGAAATGTGAAACCATATCGACACCCTCATTATCAAGAAATATTTCACAAAAGAAAAGAAGGTGGATATCAACATTTTCAAGGAAGAAGACGGAATACTTATCAATATGCATGGAACAAGGAATCACAATACCACTCTTCAACAAGATATTATCAAAGAACAAAAACCACTACAAATTGGAGAAGTTACAATAACAATACATGGAATCAAAGGAAAGAAAATTACGCAACAATTAGCCACCAAGGATTAACACCGAAAATATTATATTTGGATGGATGGATCACCATCAATGGAATGAATAAAGTGGGAACATAATAAAATCATATTACTTGGTTTCATCACATGTGGAGCCTTTAATTGCAAATCTTTGAGGACAAATATTTTTGGAGGGTACTATGTTATGACACAATGGGGGAATATATGGGGTTAAATGTATATGATATGATCCCAAGGGGGGACATATATGGGACTAAATGTACATGTAATCTATAAATGTATATGTAATAGGGTCGGCCTAATAGTAAAGAGGCATCATGTATAGTGTTTGAATAGGTATATATAGAGATCATGTATTCCTTATTGAGGATATGTGAATTGTGACGTATGAATATATTTGGATATTTGGAGGAGGTTATCCTATTATTTAAGGAGTTATTGTGTAAATAATCTCTCCTATATATATTTGAGTTGTGCTCCATGCTTACATTCACTACTACATATGGGCGGATTATTCCATGAAAATTTTCCATGCTTCCACTAGTTTCATCATTTTTTTAAAGAGGGCGGGATTTTCATGGATATTGCCACGAAATTTCGTCGCAATATCCACGAAAATCTTAACTTAACCTAGTCGGGATTTTCGTCACTATAGCAACAAACTTTTGTGTAAATAGAGACGAAAATTTTTCCTATCTCGTTGGTCGGTGTTAACGGCTAGTTGACTATTTTATCTATATATAAGTGACTTTAAGAGATTTTGCGACACAATTTCTATAGTTGCGACATTGTTCTCGGATTTTGTTTGAGATGTTTATTTTTTCCGTCACCTACTGGTTGAACAAATAAAATTCTCGATCTACATAGCTCGGATTTTGAGCTTGCAAGGTTAGTATGTTATTTTTTATTGATGTACTCATTTAACTTGTAATTTTTTTTCAAATGTCCAATTTGCATTTAGCTTGTTTTTTCCTTGATAATATATTATAATATGTGTAGTACCATATTTCATGTCTTTGGTTT
>SNQJ01S0186141.1:0-18639 GCA_010110895.2 Picea sitchensis | reverse complement strand
TTGGGACACTTTTCTTATGACTGACCTCAGGGAAAAGGGAAAAGAAAGTATCAAGCACATGTGGCAAAGGAAGAGGAATCTCCTCCCTCAAAGAAAGCTTTAGCAGAAATTAAGGATTATGTACTTTAAGTTGAAGATAGTTGATATGAAGAAAGATAGTAAATGGTGGATTCCGTGAAGCCTCCCCACACAAAAACAAAAGATAAGTATTCATGTTTATTTTTAGTATCATGTTTACTTTAATACTTTATCATTTCAAGTTAGTTTTTTGTGAGAATGCTAATTAACCTCATTTTATTTCAGTGTCTATGCAGACTTATGAAGGAAGTATCAAATAAGAGGATGAAGAAAGAGATAACATATTTATTTCATGTATGATCACTCATGAGAGTGACAAAGAAAGCATATTGTAAGTAAGTTTACAAGTCTTGGAAGAAATAACTTATGTCGTGACTTGTAGAAGTTAGACAACACGAGAAGGACGTATGATATGGTGATATTCAGTGAAGACCAGACAATATCCAATATTTATATAGGAGCAGGAGGCTCCTAAAGATGTAGAACAAAAATATTCAAGATGAAGAAAAAAGATGGATACTCAAATATAGTGGATGAGATGCAAGTAAGTACAGGTTGCTCCAATACTGTTCTTATAGATGCAGAGGGAGCAGTTTGATCCAGTATGAAGACAAAAAGAAAGAAATATTTGAACTCAAGAAGGTACCCAGGACATTACAAAAGAAAACTTCAAGAATAATGATTCGAAGCTATTAGCTTGGTGCAAGAGGGAGCCATGTCTCTGAGTTCGAAATGAAGGATAGTGATTTGATGCAGTTAGAAAAGAAGATGGATGGTGCCCAGATCTTTTGATCAAGATGACATCTATTCAATAGATGGATGGTGCCCAACATATGGGTATCATGGTATTATACCATGGAAATATTTTGAACCACAAGAGATTATTTTTGATCCCATAGCTAGACCTTCGTAGAGAAGGAGAAAGAGAAAAGACCTTCATAGAGAAGGAAAGAGAAATCCCACATGTAAACCTTCATGGAGAAGGAAAAGAGAAGATACCTTCGTAGAGAAGGGGAATGAGAAATTTGCCAAGGTTTGCCTCAGTCCAAGTGTTGAGTTTTGGATACTCTAGGTAAATTCTAGATTACCCTCGTAGAGAGGGCTGTGACCACCATCGTAAAGAGGAATGTGGATGTTTCTCCAAGGGGAAACATGCAGATACTATCCTCTAGCCAAGGATTGAGTAGCCTAGAACAAAAACCTTGACCATGTGGAATGGTTAGTTGGCTCTTGAGGTTGTGTCGTGATCCTGCATGGTGTTGTTCCCGAGTCTACACTTAAGGCTATAAAGTGTAGAGTCTAAGCATCTAAAGTGAGTGAATGACAAAAGGGGAAGAAACAACTTTGGGGGGTGAAGCTATGGCCGATATCTGAGTTGTCTTTATCTAGCTTCCAAATATTCTTGAATGTTGATATCCCGTTCGATGGCGTCCCACGAATGTTTGAGCTCTATCCGGGTGATGGCAATCTTAAGTATGGTATCGAAAATATTCAAAGCAATGTTGGTTTGATCCAATAGGTTGGGTTCAATGTTGGGATATCTTATGATGGGTACAGTCATGGGGAGAACAGAGCTTTAAAAGAGGGTTGATGTTTTAAAGTGCTTACTTCAATTTTAGATTATACGAGGAAAATTCAGTGAAGCCAATCGAAGGGTTTAACAAAATCAAAGGTCATTTTCCGTAACTGAGTTAAAATCTTGAAACTGAGTGTGAAAACATAGAGCTGTAAACAATATGGGGCATCAATTTCAGAGGAATCCCATGCTGTAGCAGAAGAAGAAAAGAAAGAAATATCTTGATGAAAGCATATAATGTCGAAATCTAAGTAATTCACAGGTCTTGTACCTACTAGTAGCCGATACAGAGGAAAAGTTGTAAATAACTAGATAAATAGAACTTGATCACCACAGTAGAAGTTATACTAAATTGCAGCTAAAACATTCATCAAAGACGTGTATGTAAAAAATGACATGAAGCATGAACTAATAGAGGAAAACAGATAACTCAATCTTGATGGAATATGGAGTCTTCAATTCACTTTGTATTAATCCTAGCTAAAAAGAACTTTCTCTATTACAATCTACCACCGAAAAAAAATCCTCTTCTATCTCTTCCTAAATGTATATTTAAACAAAAATCTAAACATTTAGAATTTTGATTGTTCTGGAAACTTGTCAGTTACAAATGAAAAAATGGAGCATTTCATCTCCTCATATTTTTTCTTCCCTCGTAAGGTAGGAGAACCTTCCTTTCTCTTCTCTTCCAGCTCCAGAAATAGAATGGGTTGACATCTGTCATTATTTAACACCAAAAACCTGCCCATTCGCCTGCTAGATGCAAATGACACACCTTTCCATCAACTAGGCTATCAACCTGGAAGGATCTGCTTGGTTTCTTGCCTCAAAGGTGTAACAACGCTTCACTAACTGTGGCAACCTTTTCCCTACTTTTTGGTCTTCCGTGATGATAGAGAATAATTGTAAACTTGGTTGTACTAGCCATTTGTCCACTTGGACCATATCAACCTGACTTATCTAGGATATCTCCTCTTTCTCTTTCTCCATGTTTTCTTTGATGTCCAACAGGTGTTTAACTATATTGATTTTGCCCAGCGTCCCAAAACTACATTCCTTATCAAGGTCTAACAAACGTATATTTATCAAGGTGAACATTTCCTCACAAGAATTCATCACCTCATTAGCTCTCCCCCTACTTTCTGATATATTCTGCTCCTAGACCTTCAACAAGATATTCCCTCTAGTTTGTTCTGCAATGGATAATTTGGAGTTGTCGACCATATATATCTTCATCGTAGCTATAACAACATCTTGGAAAGCAACCTGAGCTTCCCCAGCTTCTCTTTCTCTCAAAGAAATATTTTCTAACACTTGATCTATCGTCTGAAAGTGGTTTTGAATTGTTCCAACTTTTACAAGCAAGTCTTGTTGAGCCGTTAATACCTTCTGTTGGCTTTCGGCATCTTGGGATCTAAACATTTTTATGTCTAAAACTTGATTCTCGACAACATCCAATTTCAATTGTAACTCTATAATTTGCTTCCCCTGCTGGCTTACCTACGTTTGGCTAATTTGCACTGACTGGCGCAACTACTCAAGGTCGGATCTAAGTTTCTCGATCTCCTACAGATCAACTATTCTATCTTGCTCGAGGCTTTTAATCACCTCATCCCTAGCATTTTATTCAGCAGTAGCCACTTTAGCTTCCAACTTACTGATCAAGAGGTTCTTTCATTTCAACTGAGCCTTCAAATTTCCCACTGAGTACTGATTGGTTGTAGCATAAGCCCCTAGTGTTCCTTCTATCTCATTTGTGAATTCTTCCTCTTTCACGGCCTTTCCATCTTTCATGATTTTAAATTTTTTAGCCACTACGCCCTCTCTTTGATATAATTCTTGCCTCACCACGACCTTCCTTTTTTTATCAAAGAAAAATTCGTTAGGAGGCATCTCCTCTACAGAAATGGGCATCAGTTCTTCATTGAAAATCCACCCCACATCGGGATTCCCCGTTGTGAACTATAAGGGTGTGATAATAGAAATCGGATTGTCGATTTCCTTGGATGGTTGTTTTGGCGTAACATCTATGGTCAGCTTGTTTGACATGAACGATAGTGAGTCACCCGACCCTTGCGAGGGTATCTCTACTTGACCTTGGACCTAATTGCCCGACGTACCCTTTTCGGGGTTTCCTTCCTGTTGGTAGGGGATTTCGGCTCATCGCTCTGAGGTTCCATCCTCCCCTATTTTCTCTTGGTTCTTCTCCTTGTTAGGACTTGAGTCCTTTGAATCTTTGGCTTCCATTTTCTATGTAATCGGAAGATTTGGGGTTTCACCTTGTAAAATCTAGGGGAGACAACTCCGTCAGTGCTCCTGGAATTTAAAGAAATCAGCCATATCTCTAGGTGGCAGGGCTTGAATCCGACTTAGGACTTCAGGGTAGGACCTCGCACCCCAGAATATTTCATCATGAGGGGAATCATCATGTTCATATCTCTTCAGGCCACAACTTTCCAGGTGATTTCTCACAACATTACTAGGGTCGTGCTTCTTAAACTCAATATCCACCAGCTTCATTTCTTATAAATTTGTAGCCTTGACTTTGACATGGCCAAAATATAACAAGGAATATGCACCAATATGAATGGGGAAGGGCAGCCATAACTCTTTTGATATTCCTTTGATCTCTTTTCTTATTTCGTCGAGCACAGTCTGCCTGGAAATCTCACGACACAATAGCTTATCTGGCAAGAATAATGGTAGAGCATATGGAGGAACAGAGGTGTTGAAAACCCTGATATATGAAAATTCTTCCTCTATATACCAATCTTCCACGCTACTCAGGTTGGTCGTGACGCTATCCCAAATCCTGGGAGGTGGCTAGCCGAAGATGGTGACATGCAATGGCACCATTGCCCAATTGAAGATCTCATAGATGAATTCTTTGGCTTTATCCTCCCAAATCTTCGAGTGGTAGACATGAATAGGCTTTGTATTATATGGAGCCCAGCTCCAGTTCATTAGTGAGAAGGGTTTCATGAAGTAGATGGCATCCATGATGTAAGGAGACATAAAGAATGAAGTTGCTTTCTTACTTGCCCTCTGTGCTCGATATTCGGTAATTCGACTGGTCAGACTGTCAGACAACAGTTTGGCCCAGTAAAAGGAGAAACCCTCAACAACTATATAAATGAGCGGTACCCATGGAAGGAAAAAATGGATAGTGTCCTCCTTCCCATGCAACCTGTAGGCCATCATCGCTATGTACTTGAATTGTGGCTCCAAGGAAGAGATTGAATAGATCCCGTGAGTATCAGCCCTAAATTTCACGGGGTGCGAGACCCAATCTTTGATCAAATCGGATAAACTTTTTGCATACTGCTCGCACTCCTTATTCTTGAAACCTTCTAGAAATTTGGCATTGTGAGTAAGGTTCAGTGTGGGTGACATTTTATACATTGCCCGCAAATGTTCTGGCCTAAAAGTCCCAATTGTTACCTTCTAGTCATGGATAATCATCCTGGTCAGGATGTCCACATGGTCCAGCACCCACCTAATCATATCACAATAGGGAAGAATTTGGGGCCTCGCCACTATTTTGTGCATCTCTGCTTGAGCGACGATTTTGTATTTGGTTGATAAGTAATCGTTCTCGTTGTCACTAGAATCATTCGAATAGTTTACCGACTCGAATTGCAGAATGTTGGAAAAGTATGACCATGTCTTGACAGAATTAATACTTCAGGGCAAGGTATTGTAAACAATGTCTGAACCCTGACCTCAACTCTCGGCAAATACCTTGGGCACTTTTCATGGATCCATGATAGAGAAACCTGCAACTAGACCTCCTATTGAAAAAATTGAAAAACACAAACAACAATTATCCTGGTGAAATGGATCTGCGTGCAAATAGGAATGAAAATTGAAATAATGAAGGAAAAACTCTCTATCTTGGTCATTTAATCCCATGGGTGTCCTTGCCAACAAAATGGGCAAATCACTTAATAGAAATATTTAGAATTAAAAATGAGATCTTACTATCTGTCACCTCACTGCAATTCAAATAAATGCCATAAATGCTTGACGATTCATAACATTGAAAAATGCAGGATCATTCAAGACTTCATCCATAAACAGCGTGTGTTAAAGTTTGATTAAGGCACTAATTAATCTAGTTTAGTTCTTTCAATTTGGTGCACTTAGTTTCTAATACCCTTTTCGGCATTCACCACATCGGGTGTTTTCTCTCCTAGTCACTGAACCTTAAAAGCCTGAAATCGCGATGGTGTGAGTTAATTGATTAAAAGTGATTTGACTTAATCCTTTTAATTAATCCATGCTTAATTAAATAAAATCATGACTTTGTGTATCAGGGTTATGAAGGTGCTTCGCTTTGGGGAAACAATCGTTGAGTCGCGAGATCATGATAGTGACTAACTAGGGTTTAAAGTTATTTGTTCTTGATACTAACCTGAGTAACTTTAACACAACTTCACGACTTCACAAGTCGAAGAATGGAGAAACTCTCAACGCATAACTCTTGAGAGTGAGGGTATGAGGTACTAAGAGATGATAATCCCTGCTTAGTCTTTTAGTAATGGTGATTAAAATTAGGAAGGTTTTCTCCATTTTGCACGTCAGGATACTGCGACTTTAGGGGGTAGAAACGTGAAACAAACAAAGTCTCGAAATCCAACCTTTTTGGGCTTGAGTATAACATTTCATGTATTTAGAGAAAGGTAGATCCAACATAGGCTCCAACTAGGGATCGCATCTCCTTGTGGGATGAGAAGGACAACATACCAAGTGCATAAGAAGGGGTACATGGAGTCATCAGTTTTCTTGAGTGAAACTTCGTTTGGAAAGGGGGTGCAGAGGAAGATTTGAGGTTTCGACTTTAATTCTGAAACTTTCCAAAACTCAACACGCTTCCTAAACTCGATGAAAATACATTTGATAACTTTCCCTTCCTTGAGAGTGAATTCAGAGCTACTTAAGATGGTCCAATCAATCTTAGGAAAATTAATAGATCCAGTAGGTTTTAGCTTGCATAAAAAAGAAGTAAATTCCATTCTTTTAATCGGGGAGACCTGCATGAACTCAAGTTGTGGATCCGGTTTCAAAAATGTTGATTAAGAGAGTGTAGTATAATTTAAGTATGACAGCCTTACAAAATATCTTAGATATTACTTCACTGCCATCAAGCCTATTTAGTACCCCGATGAAGTTATCTGGTTCCCTTTATTGAATTTCCTTTCACCACTCCAAACTATAATATTGCATTTAAATGATGAGATGAGGGCAATCATTTTATGAATTTCCTTTCATCATCTATTTGGACTATATGGGGGAAATCAATTATGAATTTCCTTTTACCATCTGTCTTATACTTTACTTTTGTAAAGTGGAGTGGGGGCAATCAATTGGTGTAAAAAAAATACCAAGGGTGATATTCGTGTATATTCATTACAGAGGCTTGTCAACTTGCTTTGAGTTCTTTGGACCAACTTTATCTTAACCTTCACAATGTCCTAGTCCACAGGAAAACAGGGGAGAATTCATATCTAGGGGTCTTCTTTTGAGCAAGACTTAACCATTTGAAACCTGTTAAAATACCTAAGAGAGTTAGGATCCTCCTACGCATGGATTTTTTCAGTAGGGGACCGATGAGTCATGAAGGCCAGCTTACTTCCTGAGACGTTCGCCAGTTTCCAAAATTGAAGCGGAACCTCTTTTCCTCTGTGGATGGTATGGGCATGTGTCATATCTTAAGGAGAGAGGACCAAGGATGGAAAAGGGAAAGAGAGAAGGCTATGTACCTCAAAAACCCAGATGTTATCATGCAATCATGACTCAGGTGAATACATCGTACTTGTGAGACCATTTCTATGTTTTAAGTGATGTTCGTTTGAAATCTAGATACTTAGGCAATTCATACCTTGGCCTTGCCACTTCGTTCTCCTCTAAAAGAAAAAAATTTGTCACCTGTTTTGGCTGGGTCAATTTATTGATACCTGACCGTCCCTTTCTCCTTTTGCAGTTTGGGCTATAATTCGGAGGCCTATATGAAAGAACACGAAGAGTATCAAGTCTTCAGGATTTATGGGATTCTGTGTGTCAAAATTTATGTCTCTACTTCTAGGAAATCAACAGCCTGTTTTATTTGCGATGAAAGTGAACTTACAGAAAAGTTTATAAAAAGAAAAAGGAAAACACAAACCGATATATACAATGGAGATTTGGAACTCATTTATTGCATATAGTGCTTTAAATAATGCACGTTTATAGGGTCATTGAGGGTTTTATTGTCCAAATTCTCTAACAGAAATGAATTCTTCCCTTCAAAAGATGAGACTTTGAATGGTCTATACCAGATATGATCAAATTCACCATGTTTTACTGAATCTTCCCTCCTAGCATCCCATTTCAAAACCAAATCATCGGTGAGGAAATCTTTGCTTTTGGCTTTATGATCGAACAACGCTTTCATGTTGTCCTATTATTTCTGCATCCTTGCGTCCACCTCGGTCCTGCATTGTTGGACCTCAATCAGCTGATTTATTCTTCTTGTGATGTGATTTGGCTCTTCTTTCTCATCTTTCCAGAGCTTCATTACAAGGACTGCCATATTTATAGGTAATACCACACCAGTCCCGTATACCATTTGGAAAGGAGAAGTACGAATGGATTTCTTTGTACCTATCCAATTTGCCCATAAAGCGTACTTTAAGTGTACATGCCAAGATATTTTGTTTTCACTCAACACCTTCTTAATTATGGTAATTCCAATTTTATTTGATGATTCGGCTAACCCATTACCTTGAGGATAATATGTTGTGGAGTGGCCCAATACGATGTTATATTTTTGGAAAAAGCTGACCATTTCCATAGACTTGAATGCATGGGCATTATCCGTTACTATATTTCGAGGACAACCAAATCTGGACAGTATGCTCTCTTCCAGGAAATCTATCACCACCAAATCGGTCGCCTTTCTAGTCATAATAGCCTCCACCCATTTGGTGAAATAATCTGTGGCAGTGAGGATCCATTTGTGTTGAGCACTAGAACGTGGATTGATTTCACCTATAAAATCTAACCCTCATTGTTGAAAAGGGGCTTCAGTTTTGACAGGAACTAGAGGTAGCGTTGGGAGCTTCTTTTTTCCTACGAACAACTGGCAAGGGTTACAGGCTCTAACTTTGACGTTGACATATGAGAAAAGTTTAGGCCAATAATATATTTCCCTCAGGATTTTATAAGTTGTTTCCCTCCAGGTGTGATGCCCTCCACACACTCCTTCATGAAATTCGTTTATGACCCCCTCTGTTTCTGATTCTACCAAACAAACCAGTAGGAATCCTAAGGGGTCCTTCCAATACAATTGACTCTCAAATATACAGTACTTCACCACATACAACTTCAGTGTCCCGGATTTAGCTGGAGACAGATCGCTAGGGAATTTCAGGGTCAGTAGGTAGGACATTATATCTTTATACCAATCTGATAAGGAAAACTTATCTTCGATTTTGGATATAGCTATTTGGTCTTCGAGCTCATTTAAGTTCCCATGTCCTTCGTATCCTTGTAGGTTATTTATTCTGAGTGCTCTGAAATTTGATACTGCCAAGAGCTTAGCCAGACCTTGTCCTTTTAATAGTTTCATCAGTTTTACCTCTAGGTTAAAATCTTGAATGTTAGCGGGCCATCGACCCCTCTTTCCATCACTGTCAAGTTGAACCAATATATCCTTCATAGAACTAGTGGGAATGTATGCGCTTACCTGGGAGTGTAGCACGTAAGTTGTAAAATCCTTCAACGCCTTAACCATAGCATACGCTTGTTTCTCTATTATATTGTATCTTAGTTCAGCATCTCTAAGACTTTTACTAAAAAAAGGTTATTTTTTGCTCGAAACCCCCTTCATTCTTCTAGAGAAGTACTGTCGCCACTGTGTGTTCAGAGGCGAACGAGAAAATTAGGAAATCCTTTAGGTAATCAGGGCTTGCCAGTATGGGTGCTTCGCTGATAACTTTCTTGATGCATGAAAACGATGCTTTAGCCTCTGTCATCCATTTCACTTTGTTGTTCTTCTTTAGCATATCTCTGATCAATTTCATGATTTAAGCAAACTTTGGGATAAATCTTCTCAAAAAAATATTTTTCCTAAAAATGACTGAATTTCTTTTATATTTCTAGGAATATTTATGGTGTCTATAGCTTCTACCCTTTAGGGTCGATTTTAATTCTATCATGAGACACAATGTGGCCCAAGAGTTTACCTTCTTGCATATTGAAATGAGACTTCTTGGGGTTTAAAGACAGACCAAAATTTTGGCATTTTTCAAACATTTGCTTCAGGTGTAACAAATGGTCTTTGTCGGATTTAGAGAAGACAGTCAGATCATCGAGGTAGATAACCATGAATTTATCTCTTTCACTGATGAAGGTGATATCCATAGCGCACTGGAAGGTAGCACCTGCATTAATGACACCAAAAGGCATTTTGTCATACATAAATGTGCCCCAAGGGGTGGTGAAAGTTGTTTTTTCTTTATCATGCTCATGGACAACAATTTGATTGTAACCGAAAAACCCATCGATCATTGACATCCTATTTGCCCCGACTACTTTTTCCAAAACATGATCCATTTTGGGTAGAGAATAGTTATCTTTGAGAGAGGACTTGTTTAGATTTATAAATTCTACACACATTCTGATCTCCCTAATTTTCTTCCTAACTGGGACTAAGTTCGCCACCCACTCAGAGTACCTGAGAGGTACAATTTTTTTTGCGTCTAATAGATTTTTCACTTCTCTTTCGACCATAGGCAGTAAAATAGGGTTGATTTGTCTGAGCTTCTATCTGAAGGGTTTAACACCAGGATTCAAAGGTATCTTGTGCTTGATCATAGAGGTATCATAGGTTCTGAGCTCATCATAAGACCAGGCAAAGACATCTTTATACCGCCCGAGTAAGTCTGTATACTTTCTTTTTATATCAGGAGGAAGGTACTTTGATAACTTCACTATCCTAGGCTCTTTGGTGGTGCCCACGTCATAGTCTTTGACCTCCTCTGGTTGGGGCTGCAAGGTGGACTTCAGAGGCATGTCATTTTGATCAAACAACCTTTCCAGAGGTATCAGACCCTTAGGGATCTAATTACTTTTTAACACTAGCAGGCGATGATTTGCAATTTTTTCTCAGAAATCCTAAGGTTCCTCCCCTTCCTGCATAATCCATGTATGATCGTTTTGGTTTTCCTGGTCAATGTGGGTTTCGAAGAAATCATCCACCATTTTCAGGAACTTTCTGATCTATTCATCATATTCGAAAACCTACCAGTGTTGTATGTTGTTTGGTATGGATGGTTTGTGCCTTACCTCTATGTGGTATTTTAATTTGAAAGTGGTAGGGGGTGCGAAAGTCGAAGCTGTTTTGGACAGTGAATCAACCTGTTGGTTTTCAGCTCGTGGGATGAAATGAACCTTTACCGATGAAAATAAATTTTCCATTAGATCCTAGGCAGAATTTCTGTAGGACCTTAGTCTCAGGTGCTTGGCCTGGTACTGTCAATTTACCTGCTTCACAATCAGTTCAGCATCTCCATAGACCTCTAAGTTATTTATGTTTAGCTTCTTGGCAGCTTCCAGTCCCAAGACTAGATCTTCATATCCACAAATGTTGTTTGTGCAGTCTATGTCCCACTATAGCCTGTAAGAGAAGGGAACGACAAATTCATTTTTTAGGTGCTACGAAAATCACTCCCACACCAACTCCTTCACCTAACGAAGCACCATCAAAGAACATTTTCCAAGTTCCAATGTTGTACAGATTTTTAGTTGTCTTTTCATTTTTTATTTCATCGATGTCACTTTCTTCTGTACAATTATCTTTAGTATCATCAAAGGATACAATACAATTTCCCATGTCTTGATCGATGATGTAAACAGGGTAATTGTTAGGATTTTGTGGATCACTTACCGTATATGCCAATCGTGTTTCCTTGTATAACCGTGTGAACTATCCACCAAAAATAGGAATTGTGGCGTAGGTCATATCCAGTTGAAGTGATCCCCTGAACTTGGCTCCGCAAGATCTAGATAATAGTAAACCATACTTCAGGTTTATATCAGTGAAAACTACATCCATTAGGACATTTTTCACCGGAATCTGGGCAAGGGTGACTACTAAATATTTGATCATACCCATGCACTTAACTCTCCTGGAATCGAAGGAGTAAATATCTCCATAGGGTCTGGTGATTTCGAGGCCTAGTCTATCCACAATATATTTGGGCATTATGTTATGAGAGGCCCCAGAGTCTAGCATGCAATTATGCAACAACCGATCATGTACTTTCAGGGTAATATAGAAGGGGGTGACGGTATCTCTGGCACCTTCAAAATGTGGACAAAAAGTGATATTAGGCTTGTCATATTCCATATTTATCACGTTGGACTGACTCTCTAGATTTGAAAAATTTATCATCTTGGTTATTTGTTTTTGGTACAGAGGATTCTTCGCCAAATCGACCAAAGGTATCGGTATCTTGATCTTTTTTATCTCGTTTTATAGGTAGAAAACTCCTACAATTTTATCCATTTCCTTGGCTGAAACATTAGAGTCTTTCTTATCCATTTTATTTAGTAGAACTATTTTACTTTCAGCGTTTTTGGTTTCGGGTGTCCACGTTTCAGCTACCTTAGTTCTTCTCACTTGGGTTTCGGCCTCTTTTATGTTGGTATTCTGCAAGTCTACCCCTATGTTATTTCGCATCTCAGTCTCTTTCTGGACGAGCTCATATGTTTCCCCCCTAGGAAAAATTTTCTTGGGTTACGCAGTCGACACAGGTTTATTTCTAGGCCTCAGATTGTATTTTTGTTGGAGCTCGACCATTATGGTGTCGGACATTCCTTGATAAGTGGGATCATCAACACTGTTTAGGTTATTATCTTCAACCTATGATTGTTCAGTGTTCAGGGACTTCTCATAATCTTCCTTCGTCAAGTGAGATTGTATACAGTCATCGCCTAAGTTGTTTATGTCTTCTTCAAAGTCTTTGAACTCTTGCATATCATTTCCTCCAATAAAATTTTCATTTTTTAGAGGTGCTTGGATATTTTGGTCTTCATTTTTAATTTGTCTTGGTTGAAACTGAGGATTGGGATTTCTCTTGAATTCTCTCTTAACGAATTGATCATCTTTGGATTGATCTAGCTCCATTCTTGAGATTTTGTTTGATAGTTCTTTTATTATCTTTTCCATGTCATCCATTTTGTCATCTGAGGATCTTCCAGATCCAGAGGGACCTACTTGTTCTCTAAGACGTCTAGTTTCCCTATTTCCCGTCTCGATTTTCCTTTTTAATTTACCCGAAGCCATCATGTTTGACTCAATTTCCATAGCATCATCTTGCATTCAGGTTAGGTCATCCCCTCTCCATTCTCTTAATAGTAGAGAAAAATCGGGTTCAAAGGCTCCTGCGAAAGTTACTTTGGCTGTGGGTTGGGATGGTTTAACTTCAGCAGGGATCTTATTTTACAACTTGTTAAACCTTTGGATAAATTCCATAATAGTTTCAGATCCCTTTTTCTTTAAAGACCCGAACTCGGTCAAATAGTATAAATGATCCTTTCTTTCACCCCATTGTTTGAGAAAGAGGTCTTCTAGTGCATCGTAGGATATGATTGAACCTGGGGGTAGGCTCTGAAACCAAGTTCTTACCTTTCCCTTGAAGGTTTGGACAAACAAACGAGAATACATTTCCTCATGCTCGAGACCTATAATATTAGAGAATTGGTCAAAAAAGTTTATATGCTCGGTTGCAATTATATCCCCTTCTCATGTGAACTTGGGTAAGTTTTTCACATAGTTTTTGGGTAAATCATGGAGAGGTACTGGAAGGACCAAGGGGGCATATCTAGCGGCTACTTTGGTGAAAACCCTAGAAGGCAGTTCTTGGCCTTGACCTCCTATTCCCCCTACTCCTCCTTCAACGGTGGCCATGGATAACCTAGGAGAGGAAATCAGTGTGTTATAAAGAGGGTTGGTGAAGATGTATAGTGACTCTTTGGCTTCCCCAGGGTGGAAAGGGGAAAATTTGGGAAATGTTTTACCAGGGGAGGTGAAAGTTGAAAAAGGAGAAGAAGGTATACGTGGACTCGGCTCCTTCGACTTGCAGGATATTTAAATGGGAGAACCCACCAGTGTCAAATCCGTGTACGTGGAAACTTATTCAAGGCCTTGAGTGACAGAGGGGTTTATATTGAGAGTCGATGGGATATCAATAGGGATGAGATTTAAGGCAGGCGTGTCGCCCCTTGTAACGTAAGAGGCAGTCGGAGAGGTCTCGGTCTTGATCTTGGGTAGGATTTTCTCGGACTTCAGGGTCTTGGCTTCAACAAAACTATATGATATTTTCCTGAGAGGAACTTCTCGTGAGGTTGAAGGTTCGAAAAAGTTCTTATATTTAGACTGATTAGACTTGGGTTGATAGGCAACCATGTTTCGTTTAAAAAGACCCCTTGGTCTTAGTATTTTTTTAGGGTCGGAAACTGGCACTGTCTGTTTGGCATCTGGGTTTTGTCTGGTGTTATTTCGAAAGGATGCCAACTTACTTAAGAGTGGAGTCGCCAAGTGAATGATGAAGGTTTAGCCTTAACAAGGTGTTCTCTCTTTGTTCACTATCAAAAAATGAAACTTGGAAATGTCGTTTTCTCAGGGGAAAGTGACTACGATTCTCCGTCCTCGAAAACGGCGCCAGAAAGATGTTGTTCCAGAGTCTACACTTAAGGATATAAAGTGTAGAGTCTAAGCATCTAAAGTGAGTGAATGAAAAAAGGGGAAGAAACAACTTTGAGGGATGAAACTATGGCCGATCTCTAAGTTGTCTGTGTCTAGCTTCCAAATATTCTTGAATGGTAATATCCCATTTGATGGTGGCCCATGAACATTCGAGCTCTATTCGGGTGATGGAAATCTTAAGTATGGTATCGAAAAGATTCAAAGCAATTCTAGTTTGATCTGATAGGCTGGGTTCGATGTTGGGATGTCTTGTGATGGGTACAGTCATGTTGAGAATAAAGATTTAAAAGAGGGTTGATATTTTAAATTTCTTATTTCAATTTTAGATTATACGAGGAAAATTTAGTGAAGCCAATCGAAGGGTTTAACAAAATCGAAGGTCATTTTCCATAACTGACTTAAAATTTTGAAGCCGAGTGTGAAAACATGGAGTTGTCAACAATGCGGGGCATCAATTTCAGAGGAATCCCATGCTGTAGTAGAAGAAGAAAAGAAAGAAATATCTTGATGAAAGCATCTAATGTAGAGATCTAAGTAATTCACAGGTCTTGTACCTGCTAGTAGTCGATATAGAGGAAAATTTGTAAATAACTAGATAAGTAGAACTTGATCACCACAGTAGAAGTTATACTAAATTGCAACTAAAACATTCATCAAAGACGTATATGTAAAAAATGACATGAAGCATGAAATAACAAAGGAAAACACATAACTCAATCTTGACGGAATATGGAGTCTTCAATTCACTTTGTATTAATCCTGGCTAAAAAGAACTTTCTCTATTACAATATATCACCGAAAAAAAGCCTCTTCTATATCTTCCTAAATGTATATTTAAACAAACTTCTAAACATTTAGAATTCCGATCGTTCTGGAAACTTGTCAGTTAGAAATGAAAAAATGGAGTGTTTCATCTCCTTGTCTTTTTATTCCCTCGTAAGGGTGGAGAACCTTCCTTTCTCTACTCTTCCAACTGCAGAAATAGAACGGGTTGACATCTGTCATTATTTAGCACCAGAAACCTGCCCCTTCACCTGCTCGATGAAAATGACACACCTTTCCATAAACTGGGCTATCAACCTGGAAGGCTCTGCTTGGTTGCTTGGATCAAAGGTGTAACAACACTTTGCCAACTATGGAAACCTTTTCCCTACTTGTCAATCTTCTATTATTATAGAGAATAATTGTAAACTTGTTTGTACTATCCATTTGTCCACTTGGACCATATCAACTTGGCTTATCTGGGATATCTCTGCTTTCTCTTTCTCCACGTTTTCTTTGATATCCAATAGGTGTTTAGGTATATTGATTTTTCCCAACGTCCCAACACTGCTTTCCTTATAAAGGGCTAACAAACTTATATTTATCAAGGAAAATGTTTCCTCACAAGAATTCATCACCTCATTAGCTCTCCCCCTGCTTTCTGATATATTTTGTTCCCAGACCTTTAGTAAGATATTCCCTCTAGTTTGTTCTACGATGGATAATTTGGAGCTGTCGACCATCTCTATCTTCGTCGTAGCTATAACCGTGTCTTCGAAAGAAACCGGAGCTTCCCCAACTTCTCTTTCTCTCAAAAAAATATTTTCTAACACTTGATCTATTATCTGAAAGTGGTTTTGAATGGTTCCCACTTTTACAAGAAAATCTTGTTGAGTCGTTAATACCTTCTGTCGGATTTCGGTAGCTTGGGATCTGAACATTTTTATGTCTAAAACCTGATTCGCAACAACATCCAATTTCGATTGTAACTCTATAATTTGTTTCCCCTGCTGGCTTACCTGCGTTTGGCTAATTTGCACTGACTACCGCACCTACTCAAGGTCTGATATAAGTTTCTCGATCTCCTGCAGATTGGCTATGTGGTCTTTCTCGAGGCTTTTTATCACCTCATCCCTAGCATTTTC
The DNA here is from genome assembly GCA_010110895.2 of Picea sitchensis. Classification (NCBI taxonomy): domain Eukaryota; kingdom Viridiplantae; phylum Streptophyta; class Pinopsida; order Pinales; family Pinaceae; genus Picea; species Picea sitchensis. The sequence continues at coordinate 2,327 of SNQJ01S0186141.1, read as the reverse complement.
TTCAACAGTAGCCACTTTAGCTTCGAACATACTGATCAAGAGGTTCTTTCATTTCAACTGGGCCTTCAAAGTTCCAACTGAGTACTGATTGGTTGTAGCATAAGCCCCCAGTGTTCCTGCTATCTCGTCTACAAATTCTTCCTCTTTCACGGCCTTTCCATCTGTCATGATTTTAAATTTTTTAGCCACTACACCCTCTCTTTGATATAATTCTTGCCTCACCATGGCCTTCCTTCTTTTATCAAAGAAAAATTCATTATGAGGCAACTCCTCAACAGAAATGGGCATCATTTCTTCATGGAAAATCCACCCTGCATCTAGATTCCCTTTGTGAACTGTAAGGGTGTGATAATAACAATCGGAGTGTCAATTTCCTTGGATGGTTGTTTTGGGGTAACATCTATGTCTGGCTTGTTTGACATGAGCGATAGTGAGTCGCCCGACTCTTGCAATGGTATCTCTGCTTGACCTTGGACTTGCTTGCCCGACGTACCCTTTTCAGGGTTTCCTCCCTGTTGGTAGGGGATTTCGGCTCCTCGCTCTAAGGTTCCAGCCTCCCCTATTTTCTCTTGCTTCTTATCCTTGTTAGGACTTGATTCCTTTGAACATTTGGCTTATGTATGCTATGTAACCAGAAGCTTTGGGATTTCACCCTGTAAAATCTGGGGGAGACGACTCCACCGGTGCTCCTGGAATTTAAAGAAATCGACCATATCTCTGGGTGGAAGGTCTTGAATATGACTTAGGACTTCAGAGTAGGACCTCACACCCCATAATATTTCATCATGAGGGGAATCCTCGTGTTCATATCTCTTTAGGCCAGAACTCGCTAGGTGATTGCTCACAACCTTGCTAGGGTCGTGCTTCTTGAACTCAATATCCACCAGCTTCATTTCTTCTAAAGTCATAGCCTCAGCTTTGGAATGTCCAAAATCTAACAAGAAATATGCACCAATATGAATGGGAAAGGGTGGCCATACCTTTTTTGATACTCCTTTGAGCACTTTTCTTATTTCTCCAAGCACAGTCTGCCTGGCAATATCACGACACAATAGCTTATCTAGCAAGAATAGCGATAGAGCATATGGAGGAACAGAGGTGTCGAAAACCATGATATATGAAAATTCTACCTCTATATACCAATATTCCATGCTACTTAGGTTGGTTGTGATGCTATCTGAAATACTGGGAGGTGGCCGACCAAAGATGGCGACATGCAATGGCACCATTACCCAGTTGAAGATCTCGTAGATGAATTATTTGGCTTTATCCTCCCAAAGCTTTGAGTGGTAGACATGAATAGGCTTTGTATTAGATGGAGCCCAGCTCCAGTTCATTAGTGGGAAGGGTGTCATGAAGAAGATGCCATCCATGATGTAAGTAGACATAAAGAACGAAGTTGCTTTCTTACTTTCCCTCTGTGCTCGATATTTGGTAATTCGACTAGTTAGACTGTCAGACAATAGTTTGGCCCAGTCGAAGGAGAAACCCTCAACAACTGTATGAATGAGCGGTACCCATAAGAGGAAAAAATGGGTAGTGTCCTCCTTCCCATAAAATATGTAGGCCATCATTGCTATGTACTTGAATTGTGGCTCCAAGGAAGAGATTGAATAGATCTCGTGAGTATCAGCCCTAAATTTTGCAGGGTGTGAGACCCAATCTTTGATCAGATAGGATAAAATTTTTGCATACTGCTCATACTCCTTCTTCTTGAAACCTTTTATAAATTCGGCATTGTGAGTAAGGTTCGGTGTGGGTGACAATTTATACATTGCTCGCAAATGTTATGGCCTGAAAGTCCCAATCATTACCTTTTTTTCGCTGATAATTGTCCTTGTCGGGATGTCCACATGGTCCAGTACCCACCTGGTCATATCACAATAGGGAAGAAGTTGGGACCTCGCCGCTATTTTGTGCATCTCTTCTTGAGCGATGATTTTGTATTTGGTTGATAAGTCATCCTTCTCGTTGTCGCTAGAATCATCTGAACAGTTTACCGACTCGGATTGCAGAATGTTGGAAACGTATGACCATGTCTTGACAGAATTAATACTTCAGGGTGAGGTATTGGAAACAACATCTGAACCCTGACCTGAACTCTCAGCAGCTTCCTTGGGCACTTTTCATGGAGCCATGATAGACAAACATGCAACTGGACCTCCTGTCGAAAAAATTGAAAAACATAAACAACAGTTATCCTGGTGAAATGGCTCTATGCGCAAATAGGAATGAAAACTGAAATAATGAAGGAAAAACTCTCTATCTTGGTCATTTAAGCCCATGGGTGTCCTTGCCAACAGAATGGGAAAATCTCTTAATAGAAA
>SNQJ01S0186140.1:0-18639 GCA_010110895.2 Picea sitchensis | reverse complement strand
AGGCTTTTCATCTTGCAAATTGATGGAGTCTGTGGGAAGGCATGAGACCTCAGACTGTAAGAGCTTAGAGAAGCACTTCTTGAACCTTTCATGTTTAATCAATTCGGTTAGGGGCACAGGGATTCTAATCTTTTGAATTTCATGCTCGAAATTGAAAGAAGATGAGAGCTTCGGGATTTCTCTTACCTCGGGAACATGACTATGGATAATGGGAGAGAGGGGTTGGGTCTTCTTACCTCTGTAACTGTCTATTTCTTCATTAGCAGGCTTCTTTGTTCTAGTGGACCGCTCAGGAACATCAAGTGCTACTGTCTTTTTCTTAGACCTCAGATCATATCTGCCTTGGTTGCCACTAGCCTTGTCTCCCTTGCTCAGTTCATTTAGTTGACTGTCCATGAGAGACTCCTCATATGTTGATTGAGTGAGATGAGGAAAAGGAGGATTGTCTCCGAAGAAATGGATTTCATGATCAGGCTCAATTGTTTCCCCTTCTTCCCCCTCGGTCACAAAATTGTTTTGAAAAGGGGCCTAAATTTTCTGGTCTTCTCTGTCTCTTCCCCTCTCTCTTTGCACATTCGGGGGAGTAGAATTGTTTGGCCTCCTGAAACCTCCTTTGTTTTCGACGTTTTGAGGGCCCTTGTATGCTTTCCTCCCCTCGACCTTCATTTTCTCCATTTCTGCAGACAGAGACTTCACCATCTTCGTTAGTTCATCCACTTGAGGGTGGGGCACCGATGGTCCAGAAGTTGAGGTTTTCGACCTTCCCCTTCTTCTGTCTACGTCAGCCTTGTTCCTCAGTCTGTCAGCTGCTAATACGTTGGATTCCACTTATATGGCCGCATCTTGCATTTGAGCTAAGGAGCTGGCTCTTCTTTCCCTCAATAAAAGACAAAAATCGGGGCCAAACACACTAGCATAAGAAATTTTGACCGAGGCTTCTGAGGGTTTTATTTCGGTGTGAATTTTATTATACATCTTATTAAATCTTTTGGAGAAGTCAGAGACAGACTCTCCTTCCATTTTCTTCAAAGACCCAAACTTTGTCATGTAATACATGAAATCTTTCCTATCGCCCCACTGCCTCAGGAAAGCACTATCCAGGGATTCGATCCCAGCAATAGATCCGAGGACCAATCCTCTAAACCATTTCCTCACCTCTCCATCCAGGCTCTAGACGAAGACTCTCATCCAGACATCTTCATTTTCAATGTTGAGGTTGTCTGCATAACTGTAGAAAGAAGCCAGGTGCTCTTCTGCAGTTATGTCTCCTTCCCCAGTAAACTTGGGCATATACTTCAAGTAGTCTCCAGCATGGAGAGGATTCATAGGATGGGGTAGGATTAAGGGAGCATATCTGGTAGCGACTATGGTGTCCATTCTATTCGGAGGGGGATTAGCACCAGCCACAGGAATATTAGGTGGAGGAGAGCTTGTAGGAGAAGGAGTTCGCGAAGGGGCTACTGGGAATGAGTCTCGAAGTGGAGTGGGAAACAAGAGGGGATTTAAGGAGAAGGATAACGAGCTCAAGTCAGCAGGTGCTCCTCTTTGCACAGGAGTAGTAACAATAACAAGAGGAGGAGCAGTAAAGGTAGGAGTGGTGAAATCTTCTGTAGTCTTGGGCCTACGCCAAGGTACAAATTCAGAGGAGATGGGAGTGACAAGGATTTCTCCCTCCAATACCAGACCAGGAGGGGAAAACTCAGCAGGAACACTCCCAAAATTCAGGAAACGGGAAACCTCAGAAAGAGGTCTATTAAGAAACTGAGGAGGAGAAAATGGAGTTCATACAGAAGGAGATGGTGGATTACCTGGTTCGGTGATGGAAGCTTCTCCTTCAGGGGCCTTTCCTTTCCTGAGAACCACCTCTGGATTAGTTTCAGGTGTAGCTAGAGGCAGTTGTGGATGAGACCAAGTGTGTCTACCTCTGAAAGCCACAATTAACACGGCAGGTTAGCCACAGTGGAGTCATCACAATGGAGTCTCTAGGTGCACAGTAGCAATATTCAAAGGCTCTGATACCCGATGCACCTTCATAATCAGAGGCTCAATGTCATTCAATCCCGAGGAAAATTTTCAACTTCATCCCCGGCAATGGTGCCAGAAATGTTAGTGTCAGAAGTCACTCTTGGATTGCTTGCAGGAGTAGAGCCCAACGCCCATCAGTTTTATGTCACTATTTGTTTAATGGGTGATCAAATGGATAAAGACTCAAGATGATATAGCTTTAACTCAGGAAACTGGACCTGGCATGTAGAAAGCAAGGGAGGTCTTGATCCAACTTTCGTTAGTAAATAATTAAAGGGGGTAGATGGAAGACTTGTGATAGGGTGAGTAAGACTGCCTCAGGCGACAGGCCTTCAGAAGCTTGAGGATGAAAAACTCAGAAGCCAAGATCCTCTTAGTCTAGAGATTCAAGGAGTTGAGGGGGACTTGACTGAATCCTTCAATTCCAAGTCGTTCAGCGCTAAGAAAATCATAGGAACTGATTAGAAACCATGTAACTGTTACAGTGATCCAACCTACATCATCCTATAACAACTACAACTCAACTGGATCCTCCAATTCTGAGTTGTTCTAACACAGTATACAAAGAGATGGAAAAGAAACTGACATCCATAAAGTAATAAATATCAAATGCCTTCTATATTAACCAGAGAGACCAACGCTTCATCAAAACTTTACAATCGAGAGCTTTGCTCAACCATCGATCCCTTCAAAAATGCAAAAACTGAGTACATATACTTGGGCAGATTTTCCCAACAGAGGCGCGCTCGCCCTCCAAGGCGTAGCGTCTCTTCAATCGATTTTCGGGTGGAAGTTCTTCATCAGACGTCTCCTTAACTTCGCATGGCCTTTGTAGAGGAGGTAGCTGAAACATTAAAGGCCAAAATGATGCGTGCAAACTTCTCGATCTAATCGAGGACTTCGGCATGGCTTCTTTGGAAAAATCAGTACATAGAACTCCTTCGAGCAGACCTCTTGCCAGACCCTCCATACCTCATACTCAATGCATGAAAGGAGGTTTCAACCACCCGTTCTTGCCTTCATTTACTCCAAGTGGAAAACAGGAGTGAAATCGTATCCGATGGCACCTAGAAATCACGATGATCCTTTCGGCGACTGGACTCGACGCTTTTGGCCCCTTTTTCTTAGCTCTTTTATTTCCCAAGTGACCACGGACCGTGACCCTGCTTTTAATCCCATAGGGTCTTTTGGCATTCGCGAATAGGAAGGAGTTGATCTTTTCTTATCATAGTTGCGATAGGTGAAACGCCGGGATATCTCAATTGGGTGCCATGTGTCCTTCAAATCTGATGGTCCTAAACTCACCCGACGCTACTGTGGGCCCAGGTCCTAGACACTCTCGTTACTTCATGCATCGGGGATATGAGGGAGCTGCTCCTTGTGCTTTGAAACCGCGATGGGAGAAAAGGCAGGAAGCCTAATTGCGCATCAGGTGTTCGCTTCAGATGGATTGCTGAGACTGCCCCTTGATACTAAGGGCCCGACTTTGGGCGCTATCGGCACTTCGGGGTTCGGGGTTTCAAGATGTACAATGATATAAAACCTCCACCCTTTGAACTCGCGATTGCCGAAAAGCCGACGTGACCAGATCTCGTGCCACGCGTCCTTTGGGATGAACGACTGTCATCCATTCCTGCACAAAATATGGGCGCTATCCATTGCGCTAACCTCGGCGCAACTTCGCTAGCCGCAATCTCCTGCCAACCGTTGATCTGTCCCTTTGGATGAATCCTGATCGTTAAAATCAGACTACTCGCTCTCTTTAAGCCCGAAAGATATTTCTTCTGTGAGCTGCGCTCGGCGCTCATCGCACCACTTGCAGACCTGATCGCTCTTGCGCTTCGGACGAGTAATGTTACTAACATAACCTACTGGCAGAAGACTCAAGAAAGTGTTGTTGGATTGGAAAATATCCCAACAGAAATCTCTTTCCAGGTCCCTAAAGCTACCCTTTGCTTCAAAGTATATTGCCTGCATTTAAAATTCCTACTAGCAGACATCCTAATCGCCTGCATTTTAGGAACACCTTTCCTTGCGTCTGTCGAACCTCATGGTTCTACTATGGTAGCAAATAACAAGCATGGATACTTTATCAACATTCCTTCTGGAAAAGAAAAAATCACTGTAAAACTGCCTTTTGTCTCTGCTCCCAGAGCCTCTTAGTATAATCCACGTACAAACCTTCCACCCCCACATTCTACTACAAAATAACCCTGTCCACATCCACAATGTTCTGACTTTCCTTTTCCCCATGAACCACATGTCCTTTATGTAAAGATAAATACTTGTACAGAGGTAGATAGAAGATGCCAAACCTGCATCCCTGAAGATCTTAGGAGACCATCTGCTCCTGAAATCAGAAAATTTCTCTCTTTAATGAAGGGTTGCAACAAAAACAAAGTGAAATCAGAATGGATGAAAGATATGTTAAATTGGGATCTATTTACTCACCCAAAAGAAAAAGTCTTTGCTTAAAATAATTTAATTGAAGAAAAGGTTAATCTAGCCAAAGAATGGAAAAATTATATGGATAAAGAGGATATGTTCATTTCCTTCTATGAATGGAAGAATCAGAGGACAATTTTTCCAAAACTTTGCTCAAAGAAAATTTTAATGCCACATATAGCTAGACCTATCTGTTGTTCTGTTCAGACCCTTTCTATCTCAGACCTAGGAAAGGAAATTGGTAGACTCAAAAATTTTATCAGAGAAAAAGAAAGCAAGACAGAACAAATAGAAGAACAAGTCCTCCAGATCCAACACCAAAAATTTCACATTCTTATTGATCTAAAAATCCAAGGAATACATTTCCATTTGAAAACACTGTTAGATACAGGATCTGATCTCAATCTTTTAAATAAAGATATTATTCATGTAACCTACTGGCAGAAGACTCAAGCAAGTGATGTTGGAATGGGAAATATCCCAACAAAAATCTCTTTTCAGGTCCCTAAAGCTACCCTTTGCTTCAAAGAATATTGCTTGCATTTAAAATTCCTACTAGCAGACATCCCAATCACCTGCATTTTAGGAACACATTTCCTTGCGGCTGCCGAACCTCATGGTTCTACTATGGTAGCAAATAACAAGCCTGGATACTTTATCAGCATTCCTTCTGGAAAAGAAAAAATCACTGTTAAACTACCTTTTGTCTCTACTCCCAAAGCCTCTTGGTATACTTTGACTGGCTTATTGTCTGTATTGATGATATACTTGTATTTTCCTCCTCCATAGACCAGTATTTCAAACATCTGAGGAAATTCTTACAAATAGTCAAGCAAGCAGGCCTAGTATTTTCTAAGAAAAAACTTGAACTATTCAAAACAAGGATTAAATATCTAGGCCATAAAATAAAGAATGGGGAACTTACTCTACAAACACATGATGTAGAATTTGCAGATAAGTTTCCTGACAAGATAACTGATAAAACTCAGTTACAAAGATTCTTGGGGAGCCTAAACTACATTAGTCATTTTTATAAAGGATGTGCCCAAGATAGGAAAATACTAAACGACATAATGAAAAGGGATCTAAGTCCTTGGATAGAAGCTCATTCTCAAGCAGTCAGAAATATAAAAGCCAAGGCTAAACATCTTCCTATACTATACATTTCTGATGATGATCTTCCTAAAATAGTTGAAACAAATGCTAGTAACATTGGTTGGGGAGAAGTTCTGAAACAAGTCAAAAATGAAGGCAATAAGAAAAAGGAAGAAATTATTCAGTTCGCTTATGGACTCTGGCAAGCAGCAGAAAAAAATTATTCATCTTTAGATAAAGAAATCAAAGCAACATTAAATGCTATTCGAAAATTTGAAATTTATCTTATTTACAAAAGATTTCTTTTAAGAACGGATGTTGCTGCTATGAATAAGGTTTTGAATAAAGACATAAAATTCCCGGATGATACCAAATTTTCTAGATGGCAAGCCTTGTTCAGCAATTTTGATTTCTCTATTGAACATATTAAAGGAACTGATAATTCCATTCCAGACTTTTTGAGCAGGGAGCATCTACAAAACTTTTGTTTAATAATCTCTGTACATATTAGAAATGGTACAGAAATACTGATTAATATTCTCGACTCTTTAAACTGGGAAACATATGAATCTGAATGGAGACCTCACTAGGAACTCAAGAGTACAAAAATATTATCTCAGACAACTCAACTTGCATATTCAAATCTAGTCCCGGAAGTAAGAGGAAGAAGAATTCCAAATGTGCTAGCCCCTATAATTGCTAGAACCACTGAAAAGGAAATTGAAGCACAAGAAGCTCTAAACTATACATTCCATGATATTGATCTCATCTGGGATATCAGAGACAATATTGGTAATAATCAACAATATTTTTTCTTAAATGGACCAAGATTATTATACCATTGGCCTGAAAGAAATCCAAACATAAATTTCCCAGAAACGGATTTCAATTATTCATCTTATAAAGAGCTGTGGTGGAATTTCATTCAACAAGAACAATTTCTCACTTTAGTAAAATTTGGGAATGTGAATAAAGCCACTTCGGGAAGACCACCTCTTTGGCTTGTAGACTGGTGGAAAGATTTTGGTTTAAACAAAGGAGAAATTGATCCAAGAATTTTAAATTCTATATCCCCTTTACAATCAATCCATAATCTTTTTGAATTTGGACCAAATGAAGGAGAACTATTATGCCTCTTTATATTAAATCATTTTCAATGGGCAGTAAAAGTAAAAACCATTGTTCAAATTCTAAATGGCCAACCATTCATTGCAAGAAAGATATATACTAAATCTTGGGATACGTTAAACTATCCTCAAAGATTCTCAACTAATATTGAAAATTATTAAAAATAATTATCGATTTCCATGGGTTGATGATACCAACCTCCACAGTGTAATCCATGTCTATTCATGTCTAAATGGTCGACAGTGGTGCCATTCGGGTTTAGTGGGTTGACGTAACCAATATCCAACTTGTAATAATGGGCATCTTGGAAACTTGGAACACTTGTCCAACTTTTAGCATGGATTGACCCGCATTTCCAAGATTCCTCTCTATGTGTCATTTTGAGTTTGTTTGTTGGTTGGGGAATCTTGCACGACTACCCCGTCAGATTTACTTTCCTTAGTTGAGAATAAACGATTTGATTTGGTTGGAAGAATCTTGCACGATTTCTACTGCCAAATCTATAAAGCAAATTTAGTGGAAGACATGTAGGGCCCAATGTCATGTCGAGTCTCATCATTGAAATGATTCCTTTCTCCACAAATTTGTATATAAGGAGATGAGGAGCTCATTCTCGAGGAGGCAATTCATAGTCAGTCAGACAGTTTTATGAGCTCCCTTCTGTCCGAGATTTGAGTCATTCTGTATATGCAAGTCTGCATAAGTTTGTAAATGTGTAAGTGTATGAGTGAGTAAGAGCATCCTGCTCAAATATTGTATACCCTGGCATCAGAGCTTCAAGCTCTCTATTTTTAATATAAAGACTTACACAAGCGTATTATGTTCTCTGAATATTGTCTCTGAATTGTGTGTATGTTATGATTCTTGTTTCTACTTGCCTGTAATTGAAATCTGTGTTCCTTGAACATTTATGTGTCGAAGTTCTCTTGAGAAGATATATAAATTTCTCTCACCCTGGAGATAAGGTTCTCAGAAGGTAGCTGTGTCGAGGTTCTCTTAGGTCCTGAATAGCACCGGTAGTAATTCCCACTAGGCAAGGAGGCCTATAAGGGAAATTGTAGGTGTTGGGTTGTTTGAAGGTTCGCTAGGAGTTACTGGAAGGTTCACATAAGGCCAGAGGTGGGGTTCGCATAAGTATCTGCTTGGGGTTCGCTAGGAGAGCTGGATTGGTTCTGCAGAGAGTAGCAAGAAACAGAAGGTCAAGTAGCAGAAGGAAACAAACACACAAGACAAGAAATCTTCAAGCTTCATTCTCTGATGGAGGAAGCCCCTGATTTTATAAATGGTATCAAAATTGCAAAATGATGAAGACAGAATAGTCCTGAAATAACAGAGTGAAAGAGACTGATATTTACACTGGTATTTCTATAGGGTATTTAGAAGTAAGGCCACATAATACCCTGTCCACATCCATAGTGTTCTGACTTTCCTTTTCCCCATGAACCACATGTCATTGTTGTACAGATATATCCTTGTACAGAGGTAGACAGAAGATGCCAAACCTGCATCCCTGAAGATCTTAGGAGACCATCTTCTCCTGAAATCAGAAAATTTCTCTCTTTAATGAAGGGTTGTAGCAAAAACAAAGTGAAATCAGAATGGATGAAAGATATGTTAAATTGGGATATATTTACTCATCCAAAAGCAATAGTCTTTGCTTAAAATACTTTAATTGAAGAAAAGGTGAATCTAGCCAAAGAATGGAAAAATTATATGGATAAAGAGGATATGTTCATTTCGTTCTATGAATGGAAGAATCAGAGGACAATTTTTCCAAAACTTTTCTCAAAGAAAATTTTAATGCCCACATATAGCTAGACCTATCTGTTGTTCTATCTAGACCCTTTCTATCTCAGACCTAGGAAAGGAAATTGGTAGACTCAAATTTTTTATCAAAGAACAAGAAAGAAAGACAGAACAAAGAGAAGAACAAGTCCTCCAGATCCAACACCAAAAATTTCACATTCTTATTGATCTAAAAATCTAAGGAATACCTTTTCCATTTGAAAACAATGTTAGATATAGGATCTGATCTCAATCTTTTAAATAAAGATATTATTCATGTAACCTACTGGCAGAAGACTCAAGCAAGTCCTGTTGGATTGGGAAATATCCCAATAGAAATCTCTTTTTAGGTTCCTAAAGCTACCCTTTGCTTCAAAGAATATTGCCTACATTTAATATTCCTACTAGCAAACATCCCAATCGCTTGCATTTTAGGAACACCTTTCCTTGCAGCTGTCGAACCTCATGGTTATACTATGGTAGAAAATAACAAGCCTGGATACTTTATCATCATTCCTTCTGGAAAAGAAAAAATCACTGTAAAACTGCGTTTTGTTTCTGCTCCCAGAACCTCTGATGTGGTACACACCATAAGAAACAAAATCCTCAAGATTGAAGAATTGAAGGAATATCAAATTGGGATTAGAATAAAATAGCAACTGAATAAAGATACAATACAAAAAAAAATTCTTCTACTAAATAAAGAATTTATTGACTCAGTTTGCTCTGAAAATCCTACAGCTTTCTGGAGGCAAAAGAAACATGAACTCTTCCTTCCATATAAAGAAGACTACCAAGGGAAACCATGAAGAAGTAGGGCCATTCCCATGAATGCTGAATATCAAAAATTGTGTGCGGAAAAGATAAAAGGTCTACTCAAAAAAGAATTGATCACAGAATATACTAGTCCTTGGAATTGTTATGGATTGTATGTGAATAAACATTCTAAGCAAGTAGGAGGCATTCCTAGACTAGTTGTAAATTACAAGCCTTTGAACAAAGTCTTGGCCGATGACACATACCCCATACCTAACAAAACCAGTTTGGTTACAAGAATTGTTGGTGCAAAGATATTATCAAATTTTGATTTAAAATTTGGCTTTTGGCAAGTAGCTATCAAAGAAGAAGACAATTTCAAAACAACCTTCAATGTTCCAGCAGGACACTATGAATGGAATGTTATGCCATTTGGCCTAAAGAATGCACCATCCAAGTTTCAAAGGGTCATGGATGATACTTTAAAGCCATACTTTGATTGTCTTATTGTCTATATTGATGATATACTTGTATTTTCCTCCTCCATAGACCAACATTTCAAACATCTGAGGAAATTCTTACAAATAGTCAAGCAAGCAGGCCTAGTATTTTCTAAGAAAAAGCTTGAACTATTCAAAACAAAGATTAAATATCTAGGCCATACAATAAACAATGGGGAACTTACTCTACAAACACATGCTGTAGAATTTGCAGATAAGTTTCTTGACAAGATAACTGATAAAACTCAGTTACAAAGATTCTTGGGGAGCCTAAACTACATTAGTAATTTTTATAAAGTATGTGCCAAAGATAAGAAAATACTAAACGACAGACTGAAAAAGGATCCAAGTCCTTGGACATAAGCGCATTCTCAAGCAGACATAAATATAAAATCCAAGGCTAAAAATCTTCCTATACTATACATTTCAGATGATGATCTTCCTAAAATAGTTGAAACATATGCTAGTAACATTGGTTGGGGAGCAGTTCTGAAACAAGTCAGAAATGAAGGCAATAAGAAAAAGGAATAAATTATTCAGTTCGCTTCTGGACTCTGGCAAACAGAAGAAAAAAATTATTCAGATTTAGATAAAGAAATCAAAGCAGCATTAAATGTTATTCAAAAATTTGAAATTTATCTTATTTACAAAAGATTTCTTTTAAGAACAGATGTTGTTGCTATGAATAAGGTTTTGAATAAAGACATAAAATCCCCGGGTGATACCAAATTTTCTAGATGGCAAGCCTTGTTCAACAATTTTGATTTCTCTGTTGAACATATTAAAGGAACTGATAATTCCATTCCAGACTTTTTGAGCAGGGAGCATCTACAAAACTTTTGTTTAATAATCTCTGTACAGCTCAGAAATGGTACAGAAATACTGATTAATATTCCTGACTCTTTAAACTAGGAAACATATGAATCTGAATGGAGACCTCACTGGGAACTTGGGAGTACAAAAATATTATCTTAGACAACTCAGCTTGCATATTCAAATCTAGTCCCAGAAGTAAGAGGAAGAAGAATTCCAAATGTGCTAGCCCCTATAATTGCTAGAACCACTGAAAAGGCAATTGAAGCACAAGAAGCTCTAAACTATACATTCCATGATATTGATCTCATCTGGGATATCAAAGACAATATTGGTAATAATCAAAAATATTTTTTCTTAAATAGACCAAGATTATTATACCATTGGCCTGAAAGAAATCCAAACATAAATTTCCCAGAAACAGATTTCAATTATTCATCTTATAAAGAGCTGTGGTGGAATTTCATTCAACAAGAAGAATTTCTCACTTTAGTAAAATTTGGGAATGTGACTACAGCCACTTCGGGAAGACCACCTCTTTGTCTTGCAGACTGGTGGAAAGATTTTGGTTTAAACAAAGGAGCAATTGATCCAAGAATTTTAAATTCTATATCCCCTTTACAATCAATCCAGAATCTTTTTGAATTTGGACCAAATGAAGGAGACCTATTATGCCTCTTTATATTAAATCATTTTCAATGGACAGTAAAAGTAAAAACCATTGTTCAAATTATAAATGGCCAACCATTCATTGCAAGAAAGATATATACTAAATCTTCGGATACGTTAAACTATCCTCAAAGATTCTCAACTCATATTCAAAATGATTAAAAGTAATTATCGGTTTCCATGGGTTGATGATACCAAACTCCACAGTGTAATCCATGTCTATTCATGTCTAAATGTCCGACAATGGTTCCATTCGGGTTTAGTGGGTTGACGTATCCAATATCCAATTTGTAATAATGGGCATCTTGGAAACTTGGAACACTTCTCCAACTTTTGGCGTGGATTGACCTGCATTTCCAAGATTCCTCTCTATGTGTCATCTTGAGTTTGTTTGTTGGTCGGGGAATCTTGCATGACTACCCCATCGGATTTACTTTCCTTAGTGGAAGAATCTTGCACAATTTCTACCGCCAAATCTATAAAGCAGATTTAGTGGAAGACATGTAGGGTCCAATGTCATGTCGAGTCTCATCATCAAAATGATTCCTTTCTCCACAAATTTGTATATAAGGAGATGAGGAGCTCATTCTCGAGGAGGCAATTCATAGTCAGTCAGTCAGTCTTCTAAGCTCCCTTCTGTCCAAGCTTTGAGTCATTATGTATATGCAAGTTTGCATAAGTTTGTAAATGTGTAAGTGTATGAGCGAGTAAGAGCATCCTGCTCAAATATTGTATACCCTAGAATCAGAGCTTCAAGATCTCTATTTTTAATATAAAGACTTCCAAAAGCGTATTATGTTCTCTAAATATTGTCTCTGAATTGTGTGTATGTTATGATTCTCGTTTCTACTTGCCTGTAATTGCAATTTATGTTCCATGAACGATTCTGTGCCGAAGTTCTCTCGAGAAGATAGATAAAGTTCTCTCACCCTGGAGATAAGGTTCTCGGAAGGTAGTTGTGTCGAGGTTCTCTTAGGTTCTGAATAGCACCGGTAGTAAGTCCCGCTAGGCAACGGAGCCGCTAAGGGCAGTTGTAGGTGTTGGGCTGTCTGAAATTTCGCTAGGAGTTATTGGAAGGTTCACATAAGGCCAGAGGTGGGGTTCGCATAAGGATCTACTTGGGGTTCGCTAGGAGAGTTGGATTGGTTCTACAGAGAGTAGAAAGAAACAAAAGGTCAAGTTGCACAAGGAAACAGACGCACAAGACAAGAAATCTTCAAGCTTCATTCTATAACGGAGGAAGCCCTTGATTTTACAAATGGTATCAGAATTGCAAAATGCTGAAGACAGAATAGTCCTGAAATAACAGAGCGAAAGAGACGGGTATTTAGACTGGTATTTCTACAGGGTATTTAGAAGTAAAGACACATAATACCCTGTCCACATCCATAGTGTCCTGACTTTCCTTTTCCCCATGAACCACATGTCCTTGTTGTACAGATAAATACTTGTTCAGAGGTAGATAGAAGATGCCAAACCTGCATCCCTGAAGATCTTAGGAGACCATCTGCTCCTGAAATCAGAAAATTTATCTCTTTAATGAAGGGTTGCAACAAAAACAAAGTGAAATCAGAATGGATGAAAGATATGTTAAATTGGGATATATTTACTCATCCAAAAGAAAAAGTCTTTGCTGAAAATACTTTAATTGAAGAAAAGGTGAATATAGCCAAAGAATGGAAAAATTATATGGATAAAGAGGATATGTTCATTTCCTTCTATGAATGGAAGAATCAGAGGACATTTTTTCCAAAACTTTGCTCAAAAAAAAATTTAATGCCACATATAGCTAGACCTATCTGTTGTTCTGCCCAGACCCTTTCTATCTCAGACCTAGGAAATGAAATTGGTACACTCAAAAAGTTTATCAAAGAACAAGAAAGAAAGACAGAACAAAGAGAAGAACAAGTCCTCCATATCCAACACCAAAAATTTCACATTCTTATTGATCTAAAAATCCAAGGAATACCTTTCCATTTGAAAACACTGTTAGATACAAGATCTGATCTCAATCTTTTAAATAAAGATATTATTCTTGTAACCTACTGGCAGAAGACTCAAGAAAGTTCTGTTGGATTGGGAAATATCCCAACAGAAATCTCTTTTCAAGTCCCTAAAGCTACCCTTTGCTTCAAAGAATATTGCCTGCATTTAAAATTCCTACTAGCAGACATCCCAATCGCTTGCATTTTAGGAACACCTTTCCTTGCAGCTATCGAACCTCATGGTTCTACTATGGTAGCAAATAACAAGCCTGGATACTTTATCAGCATTCCTTCTAGAAAAGAAAAAATCACTGTAAAACTGCCTTTTGTCTCTGCTCCCAGAGCCTCTTGGTATAATCCACGTACAAACCTTCCACCCCCACATTCTACTACAAAAGAACCCTGTCCACATCCACAGTGTTCTGACATTCCTTTTCTCCATGAACCACATGTCCATGTTGTACAGATAAATCCTTGTACAGAGGTAGATAGAAGATGCCAAACCTGCATCCTGTTGACGGGCGAAATTGACCGTCCGTCAACTGGAGGAGTGGATCTGGTTCGGGGTTGTCTAAATAACCCAAGCCGTTTGGATTAATCCACTCCGACGGGTTTAGCGGCTCCGTTGGCCGATCTAAGTCCTAGGAAAGTAAAAAAAAACTAAGCTATAGAAACTAATCTATGTGAAAAACAGCTACTGCAACCTATATACAAATCTAATATATATATATATATACAGTTTGCTAACTAATATTATAAAACAATAATCCTACTTATTAAATGTATAGTTATCGATATAATTAAATCTCTATTATATTTACAGTATTCACAAAATTCAATTTTTAATCGAAATTTGCAAAATCATTTGTAAATGTCTTATGACAGCGAAGCTATTATTTTTTATTTTTATAATTTTTATGAGAAAGGAATGAAATGAAAGTTATCTAAACTAAGAAATTAAAATAAAAATCCTAGCTGTAAACCTGAACTATAGAGATGAACAAAGAAACGTGTTCAGATTACAAGAAGTTTATATGTTAATTAACTAACCGAATAACACTAACAAACTGACCTGTAGAGGTGCTTCCTATTTGTCCTGTTCACAGTACTCGATTCAGCTGTTTGATGGGAGAAATCTGCACCAGATTTTCCACAAGATTCTTGTAAACAGGAAGCAACAATGCTCTTTGAATACGAATGACAGAACAAACAAGACATAAAACAACAACAATCTTATATTTTACATATCATCACATTTAGATAAATCCCAGTGTGAAGATTTGTACATAACCGTTCATTCAACAAAGAAGATAAACCTTCTATTCATTAAATTCAAACAAAGTAATTGTTGTGAGTAAAATGAGATACATCAAATATGGACAGAATTTAAATCATAACGCATCAACCTGTAACAAATCTTGATATCTAAAGTAGTCAATAATTTGATTACAAATTAAAATGCACAGAAACTTGAACGAAAGTAAGATAAATTGAAGCTAAATCCATACAACAAATCCACTTCTATTCGAGTCTGTATCATCATAAGTCCATAGTCTTTGTTCTCCCAACAGTGATGGGTTGTTTACAAAAAATAACAAGTATATAAAGGCCACAGGGTGAAACATCCCCTGCGGAAAATATCAAACTGTTTGCAAAAAAATATGGGAACAACCTCCCAGATTCCTATTTCTGCCTAAGACTAACAACTTAAACCAAAAATATGTAACAAAAAGCATGTTCTAAACTGCCACAGCAGATACCATTCCCATTGAAATTTGTGTGTACCTGTAGATAGGCAAGAATAAATGTTGTTCAGATTATGTTCATTTAGAAAATCAACAGAAATTCCAATTTTATGACTAGCTAACAGAATCTCACGATTTTGTAGCTGGTCATATTTACAAACAAAATCGTTTTAAATGAATCCAAATGATAACAAGAATGTATGTGATCAATCAAACAGAGCCTTTATTACCAATTCAAAACAAGCAAATCATTCTTGGTAAAACAAACCAAACCAATTTAAAACAAACGAAATCGTGTTGAATTAATTGAATGATAACATGAATATATGGAATCTGTCAAACAACTCTTTTATTACTAATTCAAAACAGACAGAAACATTTTTTCATCAAAAACAACAAAATCGTATTATGCTAATTCAAGAACAACAAAATCGTGTTAAATCGGTTCAATCCAAAAAGAACTATATTTGATTTAGCAAACAAATCAACGCAAACACAATAGTTTATGCTAATTCAAAACGAAATCATTCTTGCAAATTCAAAATAGACAGGATCATTGTAAAAACATTGTTGAAATATCATACCTTGGCTGTAGAGATGTGATTTGGTCAGGCTAACTTGGAATTAACAATGGTCGTGGCTGCCTCTACATTTTAAAGAGAACAAACCCTATTGTCTTTCAACTTGTTGACAGGCTACTTGGTAAATCTTTGGATTGATCAAGGGTTCAACAGAGGGAAAGAGGCACAAGGCTGGAAGGGTGGAAGGGGTTATGAGGCATAGGCCTGGAGAATTCATAGACGTTTCAGCAAATGCAAACATACCAAAACGCTCCTTCCAGCCACGGAGAAGATCTGAAATTTTACCTCTAAAGGATGAGCCATATCTCTGTAAAGACCCAATTTCTGAGGCAAAACGCACACGATGAAGGTAAAGGGGCTAATTTTGGTTCTGGGTTTTCAAGGGTTTGATCTGATTCAAAACCTTTTGCCCATAATCGCTCACGTAAAAACATGTCTCTGGGAGGAAATTACGGGGTTAGCTTAAGCAGTCTCCTCTGGCACTATCAAACCATAACAGAGTCTGGACACCAAGGGATTAAATTCACACTACAGGAGCCATAGCAGATAGCACATAGTCAATTAGGGTAAACGGTGAGGAGGTTAGACAGGGTAGACACAGTACCAATTCCCACAGTTTTCTCAAAACAAGTAGAGGTAGCCCGAGATGCAAGGTAGACGTTTAATGCTTATGGGTGCGAGGGTGGTGGAAACCATGCAAAACACTCATTTTGGCAAGTACAAACGACGGTGCCTTGGTAAAAGATTCATTCAAATCACAATCAAAACATTGTAAACCAATATCAAATGGATTACTCACATAGTCATCGCAAGCCATAACCAAAAGATTTTGACCAAAAATCCAATAATTATTTGAAAACCATAGTGTTCATAACCAACAATTGGTCTGTATATTAAATCAACAATAGTGTTTGTATGATTCAAAGAAACCATTACATCGACTATTGCACCATCGATTTAATCACAATGTTAATGTGTTCTCATGAAACCATTGCACCAAGGAATTTGATCAAAGACAATAGAATATCATACCACCATTGTATCAAGGATTCAATCAAAAACACCAGAACTCATTGCATCATGAACTTTACAAATTGAAACCATATCAAAAAAAAATACAATGTGAATAAAGGTTTGGTGTTTTGACACATGTATGACCATTAGAGGTGAAATGACCACATGAACAAGAGTATGCATAACAATCGAAGGATGAATTTAATGCCATCGACATGAATTCCAACTCAAGGTTTTCACGCTTGCAGTCATGAAAATGAAAACGAAAGGCAGGCATGTGAATAGTGCAAAATAATAGTGTTGTTGTGTTTTAAAGAATTGTGACAAGCATAGAGAGTTCAAAACCTTTGTGTGGGCAGCTTGTAAGGAAAAGATAAAAATGCAAAATGGCTGCCAACAATGGTGACACATTGGTAGAAGAAGTTATCTCTTCCATAAGAACAAATCCAGATTATGATAATGAGAATAATTCTAACTCAAAAACAACCAGAAAATTGTTTAAACATCATCATTAATCAAAGAATTCCAGTTGTGCTTAAAAGATGAAAACTGATAACAATCTTAAGACAAGTGAGTCATGATATTAAAGATAAATCTACAATACTGTTGACAGAGCCACTGCTACCAGCAGGTGTCCATAGCCTCGAAAGGGTTGCCATTTAACCCACTCTGATATCTGTATCCTGCCAAGAAGTTCCAAATCAGAATAAAGGACATTTTAAGGTCAAGAGATTCCATATTTGCTAATTTTCATATACCCGACATTGCTTCGCTGCCAGCCAGCCTGTTCAGTACCCCGGTGAAGTTGTCTTGGCGTCATGCATGCATTTACCCGCTGCCAGCAGACCTGTTCAGTATCCCGACGGGTTTACAAGCACTTCCCACAGCTCTTTAATTATTTATTTGGTTTTTTAAAGATATTTAATCGAGAGGGGTGACGCTAAAAATTGTGATATTTTAGTCATATTTTTACAAACCTTGAGAGAATTTTTTAATTGTCCTTCATTAAGATTCAGAGATGGGTTGTTTACAAAACCGACCTTCGAAGGTAGGGAGAAATCTTCTGAGTTATTCCCTTAATGAATAGGGACAGCGTAAGGAGAAAAGGATGATCGTGACAGGCTTCGTTTATGGATTGAAATCAATAAACTTTTTTCAAACAACAGGGTTTCCTTAACATGGCTGAAAATTTCAGAAGCATATCACAATTGATGTTTAGACAACTTTTCAACAGTCATTTCAGAGAAAGAATTTTCAGTTTTCTTTGTATGAATAGTTCATAATGCAGGTATGTGTATTTCAAAAGCAAAAACTGGTAAGCATAAGGGAGAAATCAAAACACACCAGCGAAGAAAGATTCAAAAGCAAAGAAATCCAAACAACAAAAAACAAATATGTACAGAAGGTGCATCTGAAAACCTCATGCAACAAATCCCTTAGGAGACTGAAAGAAAGTAAGAAAATCATGTTTGATGAGAAAGCAGTCTTACTCGTGGTACCTTGGGTCAGGGTTGATTCAGATTTATTTATCTCTTTACTTTCCATTTAATATTTTCATGACAATACTGCGTTTTTGAAAATAAATGTTCAACTAGAAGTAAAGAGAAAAGGATCAAGAGGACTTCCCTGAAAACAGTCGTATTATGGTTCTCGTGGTACGCCCACTTGCATTCATGACTGCATTATTACAAGGAGAAATAGTGAGAAATAAAACTGAAAGGAAAACCTATTCCTAAACCTACCCTAGCTATTAAATAAATCAGGATACTACGTGAAGTCATGTTTCCAATGTAGCCATCGGAGTAACTCCAATCCTGCAATGAAAACAAGATCAAGCATTACTAAAATGAATGGTATCATATCAACAAATGACATAAACATATCACACTTACCTTCATAATCATCATCTAAAAACAAAGTAAGCATGATCTTACCATTTCCTTGGATATTCTTGTTGTACGAATCCTCCAGCCATTGCGTAATCTTATCATGATAAGGGTCATAATGACATGGGCGAGTGTAAGTAGGTTTGAAAAACTTGTCAGGATTACGAGGAAATGAAATAACCATCAGCCAAGGCTGAAATGCCCCATCCTCC
>SNQJ01S0186139.1:0-18529 GCA_010110895.2 Picea sitchensis | reverse complement strand
CAGGACGAGGTATGGTCACTACAAATTTGTGGTGGTGCCATTTGGGTTAACCAATGCCCCCGCCACTTTTATGTGCTTGATGAATAATGTACTCAACAAATTTCTAGACAAATTTGTATTGGTTTTCATTGATAATATCCTAATCTACTCCAAGAACAAGGAGGAGCACGAAGAACATCTTAGACTAGTACTTCAAGTACTAAGGGAACATCAACTCTATGCTAAGTCTAGCAAGTGCGATTTATTTCAGAAGCAAGTCCACTACTTAGGTCATGTCATATCTAAGGAAGGGGTGGCAGTAGATCCTGACAAGATCAGATCCGTTATGGAATGGCCTACCCCGAAAGATGTATCTGATATTAGATCCTTCATGGGCTTAGCAAGATACTATAGAATATTCATAAAAGGGTTTTCCAAGATTGACTGTCCGATCACTTCCCTTCATAAAAAGGGGATTAAATTTATTTGGATGTCAAAAAGCAAAGAAATATTTCAGGAACTAAAATACCTCCTAACCCATGCACTTGTACTAAATATTGTATAACCAGATGATGATTTCCTTGTGTGTACAGATCCTGCAAGGAAGGACTCAGAGGAGTCCTTATGCAAGAAGGACGTGTAATATGCTATATGTCCCGAAAATTAAATGAGCATGAGATCAATTATGTGACCCATGACCTAGAGTTGGCCGCCATAGTACATGCTTTAAAAATGTGGAGACACTACCTCCTGGGTAGAAGCTTTGTGCTTATGACAGATCATTGTGGATTGAGACACCTTTTTGATCAACCAAAACTCAATGCCAGGAAAGCGAGGTGGATGGATCTCCTAAGTGAATTTGATTTTGAAATAAAACATATAAAAGGAAAGGAAAATAGGGTGGCTGATGCCCTTAGCAGAAGTATAAAATCGATTCATCTAGCAGTAGTAAGCACCTGCAAAACGTATGTCAGGGAGAGAATAAAAAAGGAACAAGAGACAGATGCATTCTTTAAGACCGTGACTTCATACCTAAGGCAAGAGCTTACAGGGCTAAAGTACGAAGGCTACCAAATGATTGAGGAAGGGATGCTGACTTACAGAAATAGATTGTGTATTCCAAACTATGATGACTTGAAGAGGTTCATAATGGATGAACTACAGAAGAGACCATATACTAGTCACCCGGGATATCATAAAATGATCACGACCACTAGGAAACAATTCTATTGGCTTGGGTTAAAGAAATAAATAGCTAACTATTTAGCTAAGTGCCTAGAATTCTAGCAAGTTAAGGCAGAGCACCGACATCCAATAGGTTTATTACAACCCCTACCAATTCCAGAATGGAAATGGGAAACCATCTCCATGGATTTCATCACCGTATTACCAAAGTCGACCAAGCAAAATGATGCCATCATGGTCGTGGTGGACAAACTGAGTAATTTTGCCCATTTCATCCCTGTTAAGTCAACTTGCAAGGAAATAGATATTGACAACATCTTCATGAAGGAGATATTCAGACTTCATGGCATGCCCAAGGAAATTGTATCTGACAGAGATACCAAATTCACTTCAAACTTTTGGAAATCCCTAATGGCCGATTTCGAGACTAAATTGTTGTTCAACACAACCTATCACCCTCAAACTGATGGACAAACAAAAAAAGTAAACCAAATAGTAGAGGACATGCTAAGAATGCACGTAATGCATCAACCTAAGAAGTGGGAAGACTACTTGCCATTGGTAGAGTTTTCCTACAACAACGATTATCAAGAATCCTTAAATATGAGCCCCTTTGAAGCCCTCTATGGTAGACAGTGAAATATCCAATCAGATGGAGTAATCCATTGGACAAAATTACAATCGAACCTAACATGATGAAAGAAATGGAACAAAAAGTAGTGCAGATAAGGCAAAATCTGAAAATTGCTCAGGACCGATAGAAAGAGAACTCCTTGAGAGTTCAAAGCCGGAGACCATGTCTATCTGAGAGTTAGACTCTGAAAGAGTTCCCTGAGTATGGGAGCCTGTGCCAAGTTGGCACCTTGGTATTATGGACCCTTTGAAGTCTTAGATAGAGTGGGATCTGTAGCCTATAGGCTAGCACTTCCTCCCACTGTAAAGGCACATAATGTTTTTCACGTTTCATTATTGAAAAAATATGTACATGAGGCTAATCATATAATTGACTGGTCTGTGATCCAGGTGGAACCGGAGGGAGAATTCCTGCCAGAACCCCAATGCATACTAGACAGGAAGGAAACATCACTCAGGAATCAAACCATTACACAGGTCATGGTGCAATGGAAACACTTTGGCCCAGATGAGGCTACGTGGGAAATGGAAGATGCCATGAGGCAGGCATTTCCGATTTTGTTTACTCCTGTACATACATATCTTATTGGTAGATAGAACATCGAGGATGATGATTCCTTTAAGGGGGAGGGAATTGTAACACCATGTTTACCCCAGTCTGTAAATATAACTTTATTGGCCATGAACTATGACAAACTCAAAGTGTGAATGTTTAATTTGGTGGACCTTTGTATAAAGGTCGATGAATGTAAATCCTGTTATTTCGATGGATAATGGAAACGCGTTGCATGACTGTTGAGAGAGGGGATGTGCTAAGAAAGAGAGACCACGATTGATAATGAAAAGGTGGTGGAGGGAGCCCATAATGGTTGTGATAACGTCCACAAAACCAGTACCATACTGGAGTTAATGTTGCTAAGATCAGAACAACCCTCTGCCCAAAAATGAATTCCCACCAGGATGGTAGTTGGGAAGGGCCTCCTCAAGAGTTAATGAGGTATGGGGCATATTTCCCATCAAATGGCTTTCGGACCTGACCACAGACAGGGTGATTTGAGCCACACACAACCTTTCTAAGGGCAAGAAGGGAAGCGTGGTTGATAGCGGGAAAGTCTGCGAAGTGTGCAGAGACAAGAGCATAAACTCTTGGGTCCGAGGAAGGATTGAAAGAAAAAACAATGAGTTCTGATCACGGGGAATAGAGACAAAGCCAGGAGAAGGAGAGTAACCTTCTTCCTCATCTATTCCTGTATTGGGAGAAGGAGAGTAACCTTCGTCCCCAACTTCCGTTGAGCTGGAAGTACAAGATTGAGTCTCAAAGCATCGTGGCCTAAGCTCGGGGGTGGCCAGTGATAAATCCATTGGGAGTGACTGAGCCTATGGTTGGGTGGAAACGAGCACCCCTCTCAGCAGTCGCATCACGCCAAGTGGTTCCAATAAGTGTTTTATGCTTTGTATTTTGAATTGAATATCATGGATACATGCTCATGATTATACGCCCATAAATGGTTTCTGTATGCTATGATTTCCTGGTAGTTTAGATTGGAAATAATGAATGCATGTGAATACTCATGTGCCATAGTTTTTTTCTGTATAAAATGAGTACATCCGGAGCATGAGTCCGCTCCACTGAGAATCGTCCCATTTGCCTGATTCTTTTGGTGTTCTGGTTAATTCCTCGAAGGCACCTCCCCCAGGGAATTGCATCTTGTCTCAGAGTCAGAGTAAGCTCCTTGGTATGGCTACCGCTATGGTAAACCCATGAGAATACCCCGCCCTGGTGTTATAGCTCATAATTCGATGAGTTAGGAAGGCACTTCATTCAAGTCAGTAGCCTAAGGACTTTGAAAGGTATCAAAGCCCTTATCTAGAAATCCAACTAAGATTAGGGATAATTGCCCAAGAACCATCTGAAGGTTCATGAGATCCAGGTCTGGAAACCCTATGCAAGAAGGAGTTAGCTCTCGAAGGTTTCAGAGTCGTGGGAGTTTGAAGCTCCAAGAAACTGAATTTCGTTACCTAAGTTCAGAAAGGAAAACGATTCCAATTATCAAAAGGGAGTATCCTTTCGTTTGGTAAATGAACCGACGAGATCCTTTCGAAATTATCTCAGGTCTATCAAGACCAATGGATCTAGAGGAGGAGCGCAGGCATTAACGCCCCGACCCCTTCAGTATCCGCAAGTAGCGATGGAATCGAGACCGTAGATCCCAGGATCCATTGGGAGCTACCTTGACCGTTGATCTTAACCCTTGTGTAGGCGGGAGAGTGGACTTGTCAAAGTCCTGAAAGCCCTGAAGAAATCAGAACCATCCATCGGAAGGGACACGTGGAGGGTGATAAACATTTCACTGACTCGCACATAAAAAGAGTCAGAGTTTTAAGGATTTGCGAAACGTGAAACCATTCTGGACCATTGGATCCAGAAGGACACGTGGTGAAGATCCATACATTTCGTAAAAAAAACGGGTACCAGGAGATCGAAGCTGGAGATGAGGAAAAAATCGTGAAGTCAGAATTCGCGAAATCATCCGGACTGTCCATCGAGAAAGGACGTGTGGTGGGAGGTCAGTGTTTCGCTAACTCACGACTCAGGGAAGTCAAGGGATGGAGTTGTTAGAACTCCCGAATCGAAAAACGCGAAGTCCCGACAAAATCTGGGTCATTGATTTGTGGGAGGCTCAGAGCCGTTGATCTATAGAGTGGAAGAATTTTGGACCTTCGAACTTCAGGATTTCAAGGAGGAGGAGTTGGATGAGTTTTCCAACTTCGCGAGTGGCAAAATCCTGGTTGAATCTAGGCCGTTGGATAGAGAGAGACCTGTGAACCTTCAATTTAGCTTGGTCATAGTTTCAGAGATTTAGTCATCGAGAAAATAGAAGTGAAGACTTTCCCAAAGTCACGAAGGCAAATCACTGACTTAATCTAGGCCGTTGGTTAGCAGAGGGTTTAGAGCCATCATATCTTCGAGAGTCAGATATTTGGAAAGGAAGGAAGAATTGTTCGTGATTCTCTGAATCACGAAGTCCTGAAACATATGGGATCTGGGACCCAGTCCTAGAGGGAGGTCATACCGTGATCATAGGTGAGAGGGCTAGTGCTTGCTAGGCTCCTAATTGGGTTTCGGGACTTGGAAGGGTTGGATAAGTTGGGACGCCTTGGATCGAAAGCCTCGACGTCGCGAAATGCGATGCGTCATGTAAATTAAGCCTATGGTCGTGGATAGTGTTCACATGGAGGAGGATAAGGGAAGAGCTAACCTGCGCTAGGCCCCTGTAGGAATTCGGGGAATTCTGTCCCTTGAGAAAAAGGAAATTTTTTTATTATGCCCATCGTGGGTGTGTGACATCGCGTATATGTTGTAATGTTTGCAGATACATGTTCAATTCAAGTACAGATTGATTACAGGGCAGTTGTACAGATTGGATACAGGTCAGTGGTACAGGTTGTTACAGTTGTACAACAATATATCTCACAGTGAAATATTGACAGTGGTTCCATCATTCTACTTATACTTCAGGGTGGTTGGATGGGGCAAGGACATGTGGTTATAGCCACCTTCCGGTTGTAGCCAAAGAAATTAGGGGGTTGTGGCCTCCTTCTGGTTGTAGCCAGAGAATTGGGGAGTTGGAGCTTCCCTCAGGTTGTAGCCTGAGAAAATAGGGGGTTGGATCCTCCTTCCAGGTGCAGCTGGATAACAAAGGAAGTTGGTGCTTCCAATGAATGTAATTCTTCAAGACATATAAGAGAAATCATTTTGTGGTTTTATCCCGATTTGGGTTTCCACATAAAACACTGGTGTACTGTGTATGTGTGTGATTGTTCATTTCTTATTACTCATTATTGGATAATAATTCTACATTGATATAACACTTGGATTATTTGGAGAAAAATGATTATAATTATGCTATTACTGATTCACCCCCCCTTTCAGTAATCCAACAAGTCCACCCTAGAGCTCCTTCATTTTGGATCAACCTATTAAATACAACAAGGTCTAGAATTGAGTCCTGTTTTAGTGGAACCTCATGCCAAGGACGATAGAGATTAGAAACATACTATGATGAGATTCAAAGTCTCTCTCTCTCTCTCTCTCTCTCTCTCTATATATATATATATATAATATGAATTCTTTTTACATTATTATTATTATTATTTTAATTTTCAAAATGATTTTCTAACATTATTTTTTGACAATATCATACTTATTCCTTGACATTATCATTGAATATACCATATCAGAGTTAGTTGCAAATGGAAATTTATGATATATTCAAAATTATAAGCTAAGCATAATATGATAAAATTTTCCTTCATTGGCATTATCAATTGAATATACCATAATAGGGTTAGGTTTTTATATGTCAAATGACAAAATTCTAAAGAGAAAATGTTTTTTATGTCAAATGGAAAAAATTCTAAAGAGAAAATGTTAAAAGGTCACATGCATTAATAATATCAATTGATCTATATGGCAAGTGGAATTGCATGTTATATTCATAATTATAATTTGAGGACAAGATGTTAAAAGGTGAGTGTGTAGTTGAGCTCTTCAACAACTTGCCTTTTATGGGTTTCCTCCCTCTTTGACAACTTACACCATCAACTTCATTACATGTTTAGTTTCCTGTAATTATAATTTAATTTGATCCATTTATATGTTTAATAATATTCTTTTTCCAAGGAAAATCTTAAGGGGAGTTTAAAGTGATGTTTTTTTTTTACATTTATGGATGATTGTTAGCAGTTGAGGTTTTTTCGAAAGTGTTTACACGATGTTTTGGGGGTGCTTCATAAGATTTGAGGTAAGTTGTGTATGATTAACCATTAGACGATTCTTGATGGACTTGCACATTGGATGTGGATTACTCAGTGGTTGCTTGACCTCAGGTGGATGCTTGCATGACATTATTCCTTGGAGTGTTGGAGATCTTTAGACACCTTGGGGATTATTCATGATGGCCATGTGGAGATTGGTTGTTTGATTAAGAGGATGCCTTGCATTGGAGGAGTGTTTGGCATTCTAGAGGAGGGTGTTGAACCCTAAACAAAATGGAGTAGTTTGGATACTTACATGGAGGCATGGAGTTGATTTGGGGATCCTTGGGTTGCAATAGTGTTCATGTAGGTGGAGCACATAGTGTTGGTGACGAGAGTCACTCCTGGATTTCTAGCAGGAGCAGAGCCGAACACCCATCCATTTTATGTCACGGTTGTTTATAGATGGGATGACCGAATGGAAGCCAACTCAAAACAATATCATTCCAACTCCAAAACTAGGCCAGGCATGCATAGGTGAGTGAGGTCTTATATAAACTTCAGACAGTGAGCTGTAGTAAAGGGTGAATAGGCAGAAGACTTATATAAGAGGAAAGAAGAGGTCTGTCATTAACATCGAGTTCCTAACATACTGTAGAAGAAGTCATCCAAACGCAATATCCTCTTACGTTCAAACGCAAAAGCCCAAGAATGCAATAATGAAACAATAAATCTTTTATCATAACATAACTGCAATGATTCGCGCGACTCAGTCAATTACGAACTCTCTTAGCATGAGACGAAAATTAGATGGAGTAAGAAAAACTGTCTGTCATAAAACAAGAGATCTCATACACAGATGCATAACCAACAAACTAGAACATCTGCTAAAACTTTACAGCCGGGAGCTCTGCTCTACCATCGATGCCTTACAAAATACAAGGACTGAGTCTATATACTCAGGAAAATTCCTCTCACATAGGCGTGCCCAGTCACCCAAGGCTTGGTGTTGCTTCAGTCAAACTCGTACTGATACCTTTCTTCAGGCGCCATCTTAAACGCGCATGGCTCCGACAAGGAGGGTAGTTGAGCCATTAAGCGCTGAGCTAGCGTGTGCAGGCTTCTCTGTCTAGTCGAGGACTTTGGCATGGATTCTTTGAGAAAATTGATACACATGACCTCTCGAGCAGACCGCTTGCCATATTATCCATACTCTGCACTTAATTCCTGAGGAGAGGTTTCAACCACCTTTTCTTGTCTCCATTAACTCCAGGTGAAAACCAGGATCGAGGTCGGATCAGAGGGCACATGGAGATCACGATCATCCCTTTGACGACTAGGCTCAACGCCCTTGGCCCCCTTTTTGCATAGCTCCTTTCTTTCCCAAGTAACCACGAGCTGTGACCCTGTGTCTATTCCCAAAACGCTTTCGGCGTTCACGAATAAGAAAGAGCTGATCCATGCTTCTTAAAATCGCGATGAGCGAATCGCCGAGATGGCTTGAGTAGGCGCCACGCATCTTTTTAAATCTGACGGCTCTGAGCTCTCCTGATGATACTGTGGGCCCCAAATCCTGGATTCTCTCGCTACTTCGCGCATCGGGGATATGACGATGCCGCACTTTACTCCTTGAAATCGCGATGGGTGAACCAGCAAGGAGCTCGATCGCGCGCCAGGTATCTACTTCAGATGAACGGCTGAGACTATCCCTTGAACTGTGGGCCCGACCCTGGGCGCTTTCGGCGATTCGGGGTTCGGGGTTTTGCGATACACAGTGATACGAAACTTTTACCCTTCGAACTTACGATTGCCGAAAACCGACGCGGCCAGATCTTGCGCCACACGTCCTTAGGATAAATGGGTGAGGGGGCACTTACCGCTAGAACTCCCGAAAACCGATATGGCGCGGATGCGTGCCACACGTCCTTCAGATGGATGGCCAAGATGGTGTCGCTATTATATAAGGGGCTGCCCCCCCTTTACAGGCTCGCCTGATATGACCCAGGGTTGAGACCGCGGGCTCGACGCCAAAGGCGCTTTCGACGTTTCACTGATCGACACTTCCAAGTGAAATAAGCTGAGGGCTCCCTGTTCCCCGAAACCCCGATTCACGATATGCCGATAGGCTACCACCTGTCCCAGTTGGATCGGACGACCCAAGCCTGCTGTGAAATACGAGAGTTGTCTCTTGTGCTAAACCTTGGGAAATTCGGTAGCTCCGAAAACCCGACGACTGTCGATCTGCTTTGTAAATAGATCTTGGATGCTACCGACAACATTTTGCCTGCTCGCTTGAGCCGCTACTTGGAAAAATAGGGATTCTCCCGTGCTGTGCTTGGGCGCTTTCTGTGCAATCTGCAGACCTGGGTGCTTCTACGCCTAATGAAAAAAATAATCGCTAACATTAGGCTCCATGGGGGATAGAGTCATCCCTGTGATGCTCTAAGAACTCCTTCCGCAGCTTCAGTGCCTTGCTATTGGGCTATGGAGTCACTTATTAAGCCAAAACATGCAAAAAGAAAAACAAACAAAGAACTTAGAAGACAGTATTTACAAACAAGGGAGCCGTCTAAGGCTCAAATAAAACATTTTTTTAGAAAATGCCCATTCACTGGGCTGTTGAAAACCTCTTCACCCTCCATATCTTGCAACCCGTACGTGTTGTTTGAGATAACCTCAGAGATTTTGAAGGGGCCGATCTAGAGGGCGTCAAACTTGCTGTGCTTGCCTTTGTCCTGCCTGGGGGTGTCCCACTTAAATACCAAATCCCCGATCTCGAATTCTTTCTTCCTGACCTTCTTGTCAAAAGCCTGTTTGACTTTTTCCTGATGACTATGAGCTGTGATCCTCACCTGTTCTCTGATCTGTTGCACTTCCACTATCTGATGAATCCTTCTGATCATATGATTAGGCTCTCCCTCATAGTCTTGAAATAATTTCGCCACATGTAAGGCGAGCTGAGTAGGAAAAACCGCCTCTGTTCCGTAGACCAGCTGAAAAGGCGAAGTGCCCAGAGATTTCTTTGTTGTTACTCGATCATCCCACAGGGAAAATTTCAACTTCAAATCCTAGGCCCTTTTGTTGTCCTCCAATAGTCTTTTAATGATCCTTATCAGGCTTTTGTTGGAGGACTCTGCTAAATCGTTGCCTTGGGGGTAGTAGGGGGTGGAGTGAATTAGTGAGATCTGGAATTGTTCACAGAACTTAATTAGAGGCTCAGACCTAAAAGAAGCAGCGTTATCGGTGAAGATCCTGCTGGGACAGCGAAATCTAGCTATGATATCCTCCAGAAAGCTGATAATTACTTTGTGTGATGTGCTTCTGGTGGGGACAACTTCTATCCACTTGGTGAAATAATCTGTTGCTGTCAGGATCCATCCGTGCTGACCGCTTGAGGGAGGATGAATTTCTCCAATGAAGTCTAACCCCCACTGCTGAAAAGGTGTTGGAGATACTATAGGCTTCAATGGCAACGATTTGAGCCGTTGCTTTCCTGAGAACCTTTGACATTTGGTGAAAGCTCTGATTCCTCTGCAGACATCAGCGAATAAAGTAGGCTAGTAATATCCAGCCATGAGGATCTTATGAGCTGCGGTCTTCCAGAAATGATGCCCACCACAAAGGCCTTCATGGAAATCAAACATAACTTTCCGGTCTTCTGGTGGGTTCAAACATCTTAGCAGCATCCCCAAAGGATCTCTCCAGTACAAAAATTGCTCGATGAGACAATACCTGACCGCCCTGAGCTTTAAAGATCTTGCTCTTCTTTTACCCATTCCATCCGGAGGCTTCAATTCTTTCAGAAAGTACAGAATGTCACGATACCAGGCACAATCTGCCAGCGATAAGCCATCTTGAGAGCGTTGGCTGGGCAACTCAGCTTGCTGAGTTCCTGAGCGAGCGTTGATGAAACTAACTCCCAAGGCTTCACAATTGGATTCAACCAGTATCTTGGCTAGACCTTGCCCCTTAACCAACTTGGTGGGCTTTATTTCCAAGTCAAATTCTAGAATTTTTGCTATCCATCTGCCTCTTCTCCCATCTATGTCTGGTTGTACAAGAATGTCCTTTACGGAAGCTGAAGGAACGTATGATGTCACCTTCGAATGCAAGACGTATATTCTGAAAGCTTTGAGAGCTTTCACTAAGGCATAGGCCTGTTTTTCCATGATTTCATACCTGATATTTGCGTCTCTTAACGCCTTGCTGAAGAAGGCAATGGGCTTCTCTTGCCCCTCCTCATTTTTCTGCAATAACACCGCTGCTACCGTATCGAAAGAAGCAAAAGAAAAAACTAGGAATGACTTGGAATAATCTGGACCAATCAACACAGGTGCCTCAGTTAGTGCCCTTTTTATTTGGTCAAAAGATGCCCTGGGCTCAGCGGTCCATTTCGCTTCGTTTCCCTTCTTGAGCATGGCCGTGATGTGTTTCGCTAGCTCGACAAAATTTGAGACGAACCTCCTTAGAAAATTAATTTTCCCCAAAAAGGCCTGAACCTCTTTTTTAGACCTGGGAAGTGACAAGGTTTGAATTGCCTCCACCCTGCTGGGATCAATTCTCACTCCCTCTGCTGATACTATATGTCCCAATAACTTCCCTTCCTGCATAGCGAACAAAGATTTCTTGGGGTTTAGGGACAAGCCAAACCTCCGACATTTCATGAAAACTTTCCTCAAGTGGCGGCGGTGTTCCTTGTCTGAGTCAGAGAAGACTGTGATTTCATCGAGATAGATCACCACAAACTGGTCCTTCTCCCCGATGAAGGCTATATCCATGGCTCGATGAAATATTGCTCTTGCATTCATTAGTCCAAATGGCATCTTGGCATACATGAATGTGCCCCAAGGAGTGGTGAAGGCTGTCTTCTCCCTGTCCTCAGGCATGACTGATATCTGATTATATCCAGAGAACCCATCGATCATGGATATCCTGGATGCACTAGTTACCCTCTGCAGTATGTGTTCCATCTTAGGTAGGGGGTAATTGTCTTTATTTGAGCTTCTGTTCAGGTTCCTGAAATTGACACAGAGCCTGATTTCTCCACTTTTCTTCCTTACTAGGACCAAATTGGCCACCCACTCGAAATATCTCAAGGGGACAATGATTTGTGCATCCAACAACTTTTTTATTTCTTTCTCCATGACGAGCAACAACATGGGATTTACATGTCTTAGCTTCTACCTGAATGGCCTAGCCTCTTCCTTCAGCGAGATCTTGTGCTCAATGACAGATGTGTCATACATCTTGAGGTCTTCGTATGTCCATGCAAACACATCGACGAACTCTCTCAGCAACTGCGTATATTCGGCCCTCTGTTCTCTGGTCAAACTGCTTGAAAATTTGACGAACCTAGGCTCCTCCTGTGAACCAATGTTGCATTTGGTTGTGTCAGCATCTTCATTTGAGACATTGCCCATTACTGGCACATAATTCCCATTGAAAAATCTTTCTAAAGGGACAAGTCCTCTCGGAATATGATTTCTGGGCATCTGAATGATCTGGTGATTAGCGATCTTATTTAAAAACTCCTCAGGACGAGGGTCACCTTCCAAATCGGGATCCTGGTCAATGTGCAACGCAGAAAATTCGTCCACAGATTGTAGAAACCTTTCAATTTCCAGATCATCCTCGAACACCTTCCAATGCTTGACATGTCCAGCACCAAGGGCCTATATCTTATCTCAACATCCTTTTTTACCATAGGCGGCAGAGGAAACTTGAGAAAACTAGCTGAGACAACTGAAGAATCGGCCAAAGTATTTTCTTCCCTCAGAATCAAAGAAATGTTAAAATCCAAGAAGAAATTATCAATCATGTCCCACACTTCATTTCTATAATTTCTGAGCTGGGGATTATTACTATGATAAGCATTTTTGACTTGCTGAATAATCAACTCCGCATCTCCAAATATTGCTATCTCTTTAATTCCCATTTCCTTTGCGGCTCTCATGCCCAAAACAAGAGCCTCATACTCTGCCACATTGTTGGTGATTTCGAATTCCAACTTGTATGAAAGGGATATGGTCTCTTGACAAGGTGATATAAAAACCACCCCAGCGCCAGCGCCTTCGCCAGAAGAAGCTCCGTAAAAAAACATCTTCCACACAGAGGGGCTTTGAGGGGAGATTGGGTGATCAAGGCCGGGGTGTTTTCTGACTTGTAAAGAGCTTTCAGGGACGTCAGTAAGCTGCAGCAAACTCGACCCCAAGTCGGTGTCCAGTGCAAAGATGGGGTGATTGGTGGGATTCGCTTCATCATTGACAATGTAAGCCAATTGAGCTTCTCTATACAACCTCTTTTGTTCCCCTCCGAAAACCGGAATGCTGGCATACGTGATATCCATCTGAAGTGTTCCCCCAAGATTTTTTATCCAAGATTGAGACAACAACATGCCGAACTTGGGGGGAACATCAGCTACCACAATATCCATGACCACACTCTTCATGGGCAGCTGAAAAAAGGAAACTACCAGGTCTTTGATGACTCCGAGGCACTGCACCCTCCTTGAGTCGAAAGAGAACAAATCATGATAATTTTTGGTCACCTCGAGTCCCAATTATTCCATAACTATTCTAGGCATAAGATTATGGGAAGCCCCCGAATCCATAAGGCAGTTATGCAACACTTTATCATGTATGTTCAGGGATGTGTAGAAGGGAGGGGATGAGTCATCTCTATCTTCTACCATGGGCCCTAAGACAACTGCTGGATTTTCATCTTGGAGATTTATTGAGTCAGTGGAAGGCTGAGGGAGGTCAGACTGAAACAACTTGGAGAGGAATCTCTTGAAATCTTCATTTTTAACTATTTCAGAAAGGGGTACAAGGATTCTAATATTTTGAATCTCATGCTCAAAATTGAAGGAAGGGGCAGGCTTAGGAACTTCCCTTACCTCCATGACAGGTTCTCTGGCTGCTGGTGAAACATTCTGAGCTTTCTTTTCTTTGGTAGTGGCTGCTACAGCTTTAGTAGGTCTCTCGGTTACGGGGGACTGGTCCTGGTTGTCAAAATTTCCTTCTTTCCTCTTCGACCTGAGATTATATCTGTTAGGAGTGTTTCCATCTCTTTCCCCTCTACTCAACTTGTTGATTTGAGCGTTGATAAGGGATTCTTCATATGCAGATTGAGTCAGATGAGGAAACGAGGACGTGTCCTCAATGCCGTGGATCTCGGGGTCGAGCTCATCCATCTCCTCCCCCTCCTCATGAGATACTAGGTTGTTCTGTAGAGGGGTTTGAATCCTCTGATCATCTCTATCTTTGCTCCTTTGTTCCCTAGGAAAAGCCTGTGGCACATTGTTATTAGGCTTCCTGAAACCTCTACCATATGCATTTTGGGGATTTCTGTAGACGAGTTTCCCTTCTAATTCCCACCTTTCCATCCTGGCGGAAAGTGATTTTAGCGCTCTTGTTGTCTCGTCTGTCTGGAGGGGCAGGGGAGAGGAACTGGATGGGGAAGCTTCAGGCCTCTGCCTAGATATGTTTCTACCAACAGTATTCCTGAGTCGGTTACTGGCCAATATATTAGATTCTACCTCCACGGCTGCGTCCTGCATGTGGGCCAGCGTAATAGCTCTCCTTTCCCTCAACAGGAGGAAGAAATCGGGATCAAAGGCGCTAGCATAAGTGATATTTGCGGAGGCTTCGGAGGGTTTTATCTCAGTTGGGATTCTGTTGTACATTTTATTGAATCTCTTGGAGAAGTCGGAGACAGACTCCCCTTTGTTTCTCTTTAAAGACCCAAACTCTGTCATGTAATACACGAAATCTTTTTTATCTCCCCACTGTCTCAAAAAGGCACCATCCAACGCTTCTATCCCATTGATAGATCCAGGAGGCAGGGCCTTGAACCATTTTCTAGATTCGCCTTGAAGGCTATGGACAAAAATCCTCATCCATACATCTGCATGCATGATGACGTTATCATATGTAAAACTGTAGAAGGCTTCCAGGTGTTCTTCCGCAGATATGTCCCCCTTGCCTATGAATTTAGGCAGTTTCTTGAGGTAACCGTCTGTTGGAAGGGCATTAAGCTGTTGAGGTAGCACGAGGGGAGCATACCTAGCGGCTATAATGGCCTCCATTCTGGTCATGGGGGGATTTGGTCCTGCCATAGGGATTTGGTCATGGGGGGGACTCAGAGGAGAAGGAGTTAGAAAAGGGGATACCGGGGACGGGCTTCTGAGGGGAGTGGGAAACAATAGGGGATTCAGGGAGAAGGATAGCGAGCTAAAGCCGACAGATGTTTCTCTTTGTGCAGAAGTGGTGACCATGGAAAAAGGAGAGGCGGTAAAGCTGGGAGTGGGTAAATCTTCAGCAGTCGTAGGTCTATTCCAGGATACAGCTTCAGAGGAGATGGGAGTGACAAGGATTTCTCCCTCTAATCTTAGACCAGGGGGGGAAACCTCAACATGAACACTCCCAAAATTCAATAAATGGGAAACTTCAGAAGACAGTCTGCTAGGAAACTGAGGCGAAGAGAATGGAGTTTCTACAAAGGGAGACAACGGATTACCTGGTTCGGCGGAAGAAGTTTCACCTTCAGGGGCCTTTCCTTTACCGAGAACCACCTCTCGATCAGTTCCAGGCGTTGCTAGAGGCAACTGAGGATGGGACCGCGTGTGTCTGCCTCTGAAAGCCACAATTGAGGTGACAGGTTCGCCACAGTGGAGTCGTCACAATGGAGTCGCCAGGTGCACAGTAGCAATCTTGAAAGGCTTTGATACCCGATGCACCTTCGAAGTCAGAGGTTCAATGTCATTCAATCCCGGGGAAAATTTTCAACTTCGTCCACGGCAACAGCGCCAGAAATGTTGGTGACGGAAGTCACTCCTGGATTTCTAGCAGGAGCAGAGCCCGACGCCCATCAGTTTTATGTCACGGTTGTTTATAGATGGGATGATCGAATGGAAGCCAACTCAAAACAATATCATTCCAACTCCAAAACTAGGCCAGGCATGCATAGGTGAGTGAGGTCTTATATAAACTTCAGACAATGAGCTGTAGTAAAGGGTGAACAGGCGGAAGACTTATATAAGAGGAAAGCAGAGGTCTGTCATTAACATCGAGTTCCTGACAGACTGTAGAAGAAGACATCCAAACGTAATATCCTCTTACGTTCAAACGCAAAAGCCCGAGAATGCAATAATGCAACAATAAATCTTTTATCATAACATAACTGCAATGATTGGCGCGACTCAGTCAATCACAAACTCTCTTAGCATGAGACGAAAATTAGATGGAGTAAGAAAAACTGTCTATCATAAAACAAGAGATCTCATACACAGATGCATAACCAACAAACTAGAATATCTGCTAAAGCTTTACAGCCGGGAGCTCTGCTCTACCATCAATGCCTTACAAAATACAAGGACCGAGTCTATATACTCAGGAAAATTCCTCTCACAGAGGCGTGCCTAGTCACCCAAGGCTTGGTATCGCTTCAGTCAAACTCGTACTGATACCTTTCTTCAGGTGCCATCTTAAACGCGCATGGCTCCGGCAAGGAGGGTAGTTGAGCCATTAAGCGCTGAGCCAACGTGTGCAGGCTTCTCTGTCTAGTCGAGGACTTTGGCATGGCTTCTTTGAGAAAATTGATACACAGGACCTCTCGAGCAGACCGCTTTCCAGATTATCCATACTCTGCACTTAATGCATGAGGAGAGGTTTCAACCACCTTTTCTTGTCTCCATTAACTCCAGGTGAAAACCAGGATTGAGGTCGGATCAGATGGTGCATGGAGATCACGATCATCCCTTTGGCGACTAGGCTCAACGCCCTTGGCCCCCTTTTTGCATAGCTCCTTTCTTTCCCAAGTAACCACGGGCTGTGACCCTGTGTCTATTCCCAAAACGCTTTCGGCGTTCACGAATAAGAAAGAGATGATCCATGCTTCTTAAAATCGCGATGAGTGAATCGCTGAGATGGCTTGAGTAGGCACCACGTGTCTTTTTAGATCTGACGGCTCTGAGCTCTCCTTACGATACTGTGGGCCCCGGATCCTGGATGCTCTCACTACTTCGTGCATCGAGGATATGACGATGCCGCACTTTGCTCCTTGAACTCGCGATGGGCGAATCGACGAGGAGCTCGATCGCGCGCCAGGTATCTGCTTCAGATGAACAACTGAGACTGTCCCTTGAACTGTGGGCCTGACCGTGGGCGCTTTCGGCGATTTGAGGTTTGGGGTTTCGCGATACATAGTGATACAAAACTTTTACCCTTCGAACTTGCAATTGCCGAAAATCGACGCGGCCAGATGTTGCGCCACGCGTCCTTAGGATAAATGGGCGAGGGGGCGCTTACCGCTAGAACTCCTGAAAGTCGATATGGCACGGATGCGTGCCACGCATCCTTCAGATGGACGGCCAAGATGGTGTCACTATTATATAAGGGGCTGCCCCCCCTTTACAGGCTCACCTGATATGACCCAGGGATGAGACCGCGGGCTTGGCGCCAAAGGCGCTTTCAACGTTTTTCTGATCGACACTTCCAAGTGCAATGAGCTGAGGGCTCCCTGTTCCCCGAAACCCCGATTCACGATATGCCGACAGGCTTCCACCTGTCCCAGTTGGATCGGACGACGCAAGCCTGCTGTGAAATACGAGAGTTGTCTCTTGCGCTAAACCTTGGGCAATTCGGTAGCTTCGAAAACCCGGCGACCGTCGATCTTCTTTGTAAATAGATCTTGGATGCTGCCGATGACATTTCGCCTGCTCGCTTGAGCCGCTACTTGGAAAAATAGGGATTCTCCCATGTTGCGCTTGGGAACTTTCTGTGCAATCTGCAAACCTGGGTGCTTCTGTGCCTAATGACAAAAATAATCGCTAACACATAGCTTAGGAGGAGTGTTAGAATCCTTGGAGACTTGTAGGAACATTGGACACATTCATGGAGAGTCTTTTCATTGAAGCCTTACTTCTGTGTGATATCACCTTGGAGTTTGACATGTGTACCCTTGGAATGTAGTGTTTCACATGTGAGCCTTTATGTTTGTAGTAGGTTGTTTGTAAGGGTTTAATCCCACACTTGCATTGTTGGCCTCTTTTACCTCTCATATATATAGAGGAAGGAGATAATATTTTCATTAGCATATTTATCATCTTGTGTTAGAGAAGTCAGGAGAGTAGCACACTACTCTCTCACTCTCTCTCTTTGTACTTTATGTAGTCTTGGAGGCGTTAGGGTTTTTCGAGCAGTTGGAGCATTTTGAATATTTGGGTTAGGGATTCATATCTTGGAGACATTAGAGTTATGGTTTTGTTGATTAAACTCTAGGTTGTACTTGTTGAGAAGGAGAAGAAGAGAAGGCGTCTTGCCTAGGATCTAGGAGGACTTGCTAGCGTAAGGCTTGTTGGAGCTCCTTAGTGTTGGCTAAGTTTTCTTGGTTTTTCCTAGATAGGGTTTTGGAGAACTTGTGATAAGTTGATAGTATGTACTTGAACTTCATTTCTTGTATATATATAAAAAGTTTTTAACTATTCAAAATTGTTTTATTGCAGATTTGAATTTTAACTATCTTTATTCCATGGTTTGATAATTTCCAACACTAGTATGTTTTGTTGATTTGACATAAGTTAAGGCTGAAATTATTAAGAGTATTAACATTGATATTGAAGATCTTAGGGAATATTTATTGCTATTATAAGGTACATTCTAGATTTAGTTTATGCTTGATAAGATTGCTCTGGGGGGTTGAAACTTGTTGGCACAAATTTGGTATCTTTTCTCTTGGAGTGCCTTGTTGATTGGGATTGAAAATGAGTGAAATATTCTTCGTTGTTTGCTATTGTAAAAGTATATTTTAGATCATCTCTAAGGCTGCAAATTCACAAGGTTAAGATTCGGGAAAGCTCTTTGTGAGGTGAAATTTTTAAAGTTGCTTTAATTGCCTTGGATTGGAAAATTTCTACAATGACATCCCTAATATACTTGTCAATGTAGACCAATGTGCCTAATGCAAGGGGATTCGA
>SNQJ01S0186138.1:0-11749 GCA_010110895.2 Picea sitchensis | reverse complement strand
ACTCTTGTTCATTGCTCATTGGATATAATTGAATGGTTTAAGTATAAGTTGAAAAAGGTTTTTAAATTGTACTTGATACTGATTCACCCCCCTCTCAGTATCAACATCCTCCACCATTCGGATGGTTTCCATACTCATCTCGTCCTAGATATTGTATCTCAAGCCATTCATATACCTGACAACTTTCGCATCATCGCTCTCCCGATGACCTGCCTTGATGTTTAGTCGATAGAATTCCTCTATGTATTATTTTACTGTCATCATCCTCTGTCTTAGGTTCTGCATCCTCCTGAACAAAGTGATTTGATAATATCTCGGGATGAACTTTGCCTTCATCTTTGCAATCATTCGATCCCAACTTTTAATTTTTTGCTTGCCCTTGCAGCGTCTATCTGCTTGTAGCTTGTCCCACCATAATGCTACGTGTCCCTTCAATATCATGATAGCATGCCTGAATTTCTTATCCTCTTCGACATCTTCATAATCGAAGTATGTATCCAGAGCTCTAATACAATCTAGAATCTCTTCCGCATCCAGATTCCCCTCATAAACTGGAATGTCCATCTTCGTTTTTGCACCCATCCGTGCAATAGCTTTGACTAGATGTTCATTGGCTGCATACTCGGCTGCAACTTCTTCCCCATGTTCAACTTCAACTTCACCCTCTGAATCGCTAAGATCCCTCGCACTGTTTGTGCGTCTTTGCGCTGTCTCCATATCTTTGAGTTTAGCTCGTAGATCACGTGTCTCTCTTTCCATTTCTAGATTCTGTGCTTGCCTACCCCTTATCCTTGGGTTTTCTCTTTCCTATGGATTGAGTGACTGTCTATACTTTCTCCTTGGCGACATGGTGAATTTCCTTCTTCTCTGCTACAAAAAGAAAATAAATTTTCTTGTTTTGATACCACTTGATGTGTATCAGAGTGCTCTTTTCCTCTTTTTGCCTCTTTCTGCCTGAAATATATAGAAAAGAATCAAGCTTTGATACCACTTGACGTAGTCGCACCACCCATGCACATTTGATCACAGGATCTTTCTCCTTCCTCGGCCCGAAGAACACTAACTGGATCTTCTATTTCCCTATCGGGAAATGTTCGCCCACAACAACTCTCTCACATGATTTCCTTTTCTTTTATTGGGAAATAAGACTTCGTGATTTCACCACTCATGATATCAAACAAATGGATTTACAGAACCCCGAGTCCCGATGTGCCAATACTCCGATTCACATGCAGGTTGACTATTCAACGGTCCCATCACCTCCTCAGGACTTCGAACTTCCCGGAATCGTGAATCCTAATACCAATGTTTCTAGGACTTACCTTTTCCTGAACCCCGATACGGTACGCCACCTGTCCTCCATGCCGAATCCTTTGTGGCCCACTCTTTTAGCCTATTGAGAAATCACATTTCGACGTTTCATGATTCCCGCTGCTATGGTTCCCAAGAATCATGAAATGTCGATTCCCGATGCACGTGAGGATTGACTCTTCCATGTCACTATCCTCTCGTCGCCTTTTCGGACATCGTGAGATAGTGATTCCTAATGCAACATTTTCTCTGTCCCCGGGGTTCACGAAGTGTCGAACCCCGACTCCTCTCGGATCTTCTGACGTGTGTCCGCCCTGAGATCCATGGCTAGGACTTCCTTAGTGTTTCGAGACTTGAAAGGTCTTGGGTCTCTTGACTTCTGAAACCCTGATGCCTCAATATCCCGATGCCTCTCTGGGACTTTCCTCTGCTTACTAGGACTTAAATCCAGTGCAACTTCTGCCTGATCGAATGGCTGACAGGAAACCCAACAACGATCCTATGGCTCACGATCCTCCTGAGCTTAACCTCCTAGTGTGTCCGTAACCTTTTCGTTACTCTGGTGGATCTGACAACTGGCGGATTTTTCACGAATTCCCTCCACGAGATCCTGATCGTCAATTTCTTCCTCCTTGAGGATTTCTTGAAAATAACCAAGTGTTCCTCTGTGCTCACTCGTCCTCCTGCGTCCAATGCTGCAACACTGGTTTTTAGATGCTCCATGGTAGGAACTCCCTGTGCAATCCTTCCTTAGGTTCTAAAGGTTTTATCCCTCTTGATATTTCTCCAACTTCTCAGTCTCTTAGAAAAAGAGAACCCTTTTCACACATTCCTTGTGGCAACCTACAAACACTTCAAGTGTTTGGGTTTCTTTGACCCTACGCACACCTTTAGCAGCAGTCCTTCAAAGCTTCTACTCAGATTTACAACTGAGACTCTCCCTTAGCCTGCGCACTCCTCGCACGGCTCGAGTAACCTAATTTCACTTCTGGGTGAACGAGAAGAAGAGTTAAACTACCTGAGCCTCTGTCAACGCACTCCTTGTGGATGTTTCGACTGCACTCCTTGCAGGAATCCTCACTCAGATAGAGAAACAATTGAAACTCATTTTTTCTTACCCTCAGATTTCAAACTCAAACATGAAATCATATACACAACAATAAAGCAAATGCATAACAGGAAAACAAACACTCATGAGCACATCGTTTAACATCAACACACAGAGAACAGACACAAAACCATGGATTTGAATCAACTTCTTCTATTAATTCAAGATCTATACATGGATGTTATTCTACAGCTCTTTGCTATTCTCCTGTTCTCTTCCTGCTTCAATAATCATGCTAATTATACAATGTACAATGAGGGTGTCTATATCCGTTTTCCCTCCTTCTTTCTAAAACTATCTAATCTATGAATTTAAGTCTATCTACCTGCATTAACTAGTTTAAATGCCTCCTATCTACTAAGAACAAGAGTGAATCTCTCAAGATACATTACATTTACAATTGCACCTCATATTAATGGATCATTTAAGATTCATGCAACAATCCCAAAGTGTTTTGAAAATTTGTGCTGGCTTATCCAGCTATCCTCTGCTTCCGCGCTGGCTCACTTGACGTGTTGGTGATACTCCTGCATTAGTTTCTTATGAAAAGAGATATTGATTTCTCTATAAATATGATGCATGGAGAAGCCCCAAAATCCAAGACTCCTTATAGGATGAGTAAACCAGAGTTAAAGGAATTTCAAATGAAACTTGAGGAGATTTTGAAGAAGGGGTATATACTCACAAGTGTGTCACCTCGAGGTGCCCTGGTGTTGTTTGCAAAAAAGAAGGATGGTACATTGAGGATTTGCATTTACTTCAAGAAGCTGAACAAGGTAAATGTGAAGAACAAGTATCCTTTTCCAAGGATAGATGATATTTTTGATCATCTAAAACATTCTAATATATTCTCCAAGATCTATCTTAGGTCAGACTATCATCAAGTTAGAATTAAAGAATAAGACATCAACAATACATTATGAGTTGAGAGTGGTTCCATTTGGGTTGTCAAATGGACTAGCTACCTTCATGTGCTTAATGAATGGTATTTTTAGGGATTACTTGGATACGTTTGTGATTTTCTTCATAGATGGCATTCTTTTGTATTCTAAGTATGAAGAAGAACATGATAAACACTTGTGGATGGTGTTACGAGTATTGATTTGTATGCCAAATTGAGAAAGTGCTCATTCTACCAGAATAAAGTTCATTATTGGGGCCATATAATTTCAGAGGAAGGGATAGTCATGGATCCAAAAAAATTAAGGGAAATTAAAAGGTGGCAAACATTAAGGAATGTCTCTAAGGTGAGATCATTCATGGGATTTGCAGGTTACTAGAGAAGATTTATTGAGGAATTCTCAAAGATTGCACACCCAACCACTTCCTTGCAAAATAAGGGTGTGAAGCTTGAGTGGAAATTGGATTGTGAAAGAAGTTTCCAAAAATTGAAATATTTGTTGACCAATGCACCAATTTTGAGAATTGTTTATCCAGATGAAGAATTTTTAGTGTGCATAGATTCATGTAAAGAAGGGTTTGGTGGAGTCCTTACTCATAATGGGCATGTGGTATGATATGAATTAAGGAAATTAAAGGAGCATGAAAGGAACTATGCTACTCATGATTTGGAATTGGCATGCATAATGAATTCCTTGAAGAAGTGGAGGCACTACCTCATGAGAAAAAGATTTGAGTTGAGGACAGACCATAGTGGTGTGAAATATTTATTTGGACAATCAAATTTAAATATCAGGCAAAGAAGATGGTTGGAATTCCTCAATAAATATGACTTCGATATAAAACATATCAAAGGTAAAGAGAAAAATGTGGTCGATGCACTCAAGAGAAGGGTTCATGACATGCATGCTACATCCATAAGCATGTATCAAACATATTTGAAAGATAGAATTATGGATGTTGCAAAGTCATATCAACAATACATGGAAATAAAGGAAAACATTCAGCAAGGTAATTTAGAGTAGAAAATTAAAGAGTATAAGATAGAAAGGGATGAAATTCTCATGTACAAGGGTAGAATTTATGTGTCAAATTCTCAGGAAATGAAAAATGTGATATTAAAAGAAATGCATAGTGTGAATTATATCGGCAAGCCAAGTTACCAAAACATTATTTCAAATGTCAAGAAACAATATTATTGGCCATGTATGAAGAAATAAGTTTATTTTATTTATAGGTGTATGGAATGTCGAAAGGACAAGGTTGAGCATAGACACCCAACTAGTTTACTATAACCATTGCTCATTCCTGAGTGGAAATGGGAATTTGTAATAATGTATTTCATAACCAAGATTCCCACAATAACCAAGCAACATGATTCCATCATGGTGGTGGTGGATAAGCTTACGAAATCTCCCTAGTTTATTCTATTAAATCTTACTCACAAGGCAACCAACAATGTTGATATTTATATGAGAGAAATTGCTAGGCTGCAT
The DNA here is from genome assembly GCA_010110895.2 of Picea sitchensis. Lineage (NCBI taxonomy): Eukaryota > Viridiplantae > Streptophyta > Pinopsida > Pinales > Pinaceae > Picea > Picea sitchensis. Next base: position 6,934 of record SNQJ01S0186138.1, on the reverse strand, counting down.
GGTGTGCCTAAGACAATCGTGTCTGACAGAGACACTAATTTCACATAAAAATTTTGCAATGGATTATTCAAAGGCTTTGGGACAAATCTAAAATTCATCACATCTTATCATCCAGATTTAGATGGGACAACACAGAGAGTAAATCAAGTGATTGAAGATATGTTGAGGATGTATGTGATGGATAAACAATCAAAATAAAAATAATACCTACACTTGGTAGATTTTTCTTGCAATGATGGGTACGAATCATATTTAAAGATGAGCTCACTTGAGGCACTTTATGGTAGAAGATGAAAAAAATGAATGATTTGTGACAACCCAACNGAGGATGTATGTGATGGATAAACAATCAAAATAAAAATAATACCTACACTTGGTAGATTTTTCTTGCAATGATGGGTACCAATCATATTTAAAGATGAGCTCACTTGAGGCACTTTATGGTAGAAGATGAAAAACATGAATGATTTGTGACAACCCAACATACATGTCAGTGGTTGGGACAAAATTGCTCAGGGAAATAGAGGAACATATATTGAAAATAAAATAGAATTTAAAGGATACATAAGACATGTAGAAACGTTATGTTGATAAAGGAAGAACTCACAGAGAATTTAAAGTGGGTGACCACATGTTCTTGAAAGTGAAGGCCACACGAAACTCCTTGAAGTTGGGAAACTATTCAAAACTTGCAGTGAGATATTGTGGGCCATTTGAAATCCTAGAGAGGATCAGTCTTGTTGCATACATGCTTGCACTACCTACATCCATGTGTATTCATAATGTGTTCCATGTATCTTNAAACTCCTTGAAGTTGGGAAACTATTCAAAACTTGCAGTGAGATATTGTGGGCCATTTGAAATCCTAGAGAGGATCAGTCTTGTTGCATACATGCTTGCACTACCTACATCCATGTGTATTCATAATGTGTTCCATGTATCTTTTATTAAAATGTATGTACCTGATGCTAATCATGTCATTGATTGGAGTTTGACTTAGGTTGAACAAGAAGGATACTTTCAAGTGCAATGGGTCTGCACATTGGATAGGAAGATTAAGTAGTTATGGAATCGATCCATAGGCTAGTAAAGGTCCAATGGACCTGGTACAGTCTAGAGGATGCCACTTGGGACCACAAGGATGCTATGTGGGTAGATTAGCCACATATTTTTGAATATTTTTGAAGTTTTGATTGTACATGTGTATATATTGCACTAAGGAAAATGCATAAAGAAGGGAGAGGGGAATGTAACACCCCTAGGACAATCCCCAATTGTAAATGTAAATGTAAATATACATATAACATGGTGAGACAAGATATTAGGGCTAGAGTGCCTTGTTAAATATATTTTTTGATGCCAGAGTGGATGTATGGTTATTAGGATGGAGAGGCAGAAGCTAAAATTCCAGTGAGCCTATATTTGTAAAATACAATCACACTCATATTTTAATGAAAACACATCATTGTTGCAGACCTACCAGATAAAATAGTATGTGGGGATATGATCCACTACAATGGGAAAGGGGGGCTAAGACTATAGGAAAGGGGCTAAGCTAAGGGGGCTTAATCCAAAAAGAAATATTTTGTTAATATTCCTAAAGTATAAATTCTAAAGTATGGAATAATTTATTTTATCCTAAGTCTCTAAAGGGAAACCATTCACCATGTGGTGGGTCGATGTGGGGGACCCATGTAGTTCCCAACATGACAAGTTTCAAGTTGGGAACATGCACATAATTTTGAGGAGACTTACTTAATTTCCTATTATTCCATAATATTTCTCACCACACCTTACTATTTTCAATAGTTTCTTCCTGCTACCATCACCTATACCTGTACCATGGTAAGATTTAGAACTTGACTGAAGAGGCGAGTTTTCAAGCCCATGGAATATTGATTAAGCAGGTTGTTAGGCCCATGAGGATTCTCTCCAGGTGATATAACTACTGGGAATTGATTCCCATGGTGCCAAGATGCAGCCATAGGGCTGTGCGATTTCCTGTACGACTTGTTGTTGAAGCACTAGAAGGGAAGTGGGGAAATAGAATGAATATTAAGGAGAGAAGAAGAACACTTCTTGGGGTGGGAAAGTCATGTGGAGAATGAGGGACTGTAGGTTTTTTCTTAGAGTTGCCACCTAAGTTTGAGTTTCCTATTGTCTAAGAGACCTTAGCCTGGTTCAGATTCTTGTTCCCAGGTGGTGTTTTATCCCCAGCTCATGGGTTACCCACTACTGAGAGTTATGAGAAGTGTGATATAAGGTTGGGAGGAACATGTAAGGTTTGCACGCAGTTGGTGATATTTTTACCAAAGATAAGTGCCTATTGTGTGTTAATTTATGTGTTGTGTTAATATTTATGCATTTATTTCATGGTTTTCTCCTGTATTTGTTGCATCTATATATATATTTTTTATTTTACATTGATCTATGCATTTGTAGATCATTATAAACTAATTAAAATGGTATTAAAATTATGAATTGTTTTTTGGCATTTCCCAACAGGGGTTTGTGGATGTTACACTATAGAGAGTTTCCTCTCCGATGGAGCTGGTTGGCCATGAGGTCTCAATTTCGATGGTTCCTACATCATATTTACGATGGTCTCTACATGGACCAATGTCACAATAATGATGGAGGTCGTACCTAAAAATACTATGACTTGGTTGATGATGGTTTCTTAGAAAATGTCATGCGGTAGCCCAATACATTGAAATTGGTATGATCGGTTTTGATGAAAGTATATTTTCTTAAATATCTCCACAACTTCTTATCGATCCACATTCATGAACAATTGGACTCATAATTATCTACAAAATTATTCTTTTTTTTTTTCCCTTTATTTTCTTACTTAGTCTCTTTTTATCCATTTCAACTTTTCCAACACTTAGACAATTTTTATTAATGTGGTTATACAACATGTTCGAGACCTGGATGTCCTTGGGTCGAAAAACATGCATTCCAACTACACACAAATCACACCTCTTACCCTCTCTTTCTCTAAAATTCACCTTTCTCTCTTACCTTTCATACTTAGTTGTTTTCTTGAAATGTGTATGCGAGACAATTTAACCTCCCATTTATATTTTTATCATGTCCATAGACCCACAATCCAACGTTCTACAAAATGTGCATCTTAGTTTCATGACCCATAAAATCACCCTCTACCATGCTTATCCAATTTTCTTACTTTGGGTGTGGGACACTTTCACTTCTACCTTTTCATTTCCATATGTTTGTAGACCTACATACCCGTAGACCCATAATCCTGCATACTACAAATTTCACTTTCTAATCTTCATCATGCACCTCCATAATTACCACTTTTCATCTTCCATGAAATCCCATCACCCCTTCCCATCACATTTATTTCCCCTGCCACATCAATTACTACTTGTGTGAACATAATGTCATTATTAAATTCGCAAAAATCATGTAAACCTTCTAATAAATTCAAATCTCATCGTGTAGGATGACAAATTTAAAATAATACATACGATTATTAAACCATCAAGATAATATGTTGTAAATAAAATAAGAACTAATATGTCAGGCTATAAATATCAACAATGGTGCCACCTATTTCCAAAGCTAAAAGTAAAAAAAATATTGTCAAGTAAGAGGAAGGAATTGTATTGCAAGGATACAGAAAAAATAGTAGGGAATGAGGATCAAGAGTTTCAGTGGTTACAAGTATACAACCACTACTAGGATCTTTATGAATAGGAACAATATGAACCTTATTTGGAGTTTATGCATAGCCCTTACTCATTGTGTACCATAGATAAAATATTTCATAGAAATTGTCCAGTGGTGTGCAAAAAAATTCAATTAAGAGAAGAGAATAATCCAACTTCAAGGAAAACAACCCATTTATTGAGCTCCTCCAATATTCACCAGAATGCTATGGATTCCAATGCCAACCATTAAATTCAAAGGTGAAGATGCTAATGAATTCCTCAAATAGCATAAAGGAGGAGATAAATTTATTAAGAGTTATATGGTTGACCCAAACAATAACATTAGTGTTTCCATTATTGAGGTAAGTTCTTGGAAAAACCCATAGAGGGAGTTTGACTGGTTATTTGCTTGTACAATCGGTATAGAATATACAACATTTGTACCAAGAAATATTGTTTATGTCCTTCACTTTTATCTACATGAAAACACCATCATATATTTGGGCCACATTATTTTCAGTGAAGTTTCATCTCATTTAAGTAATTTGAAAAATAATTGTAAATTTTACATGACGTCCTATCTCATTTTCACCATAGCCTACTATCATGTATTTGAGGATTTTCCAAGGGAAAACAACATTGATTATAAACAAGAACCAATCTTTTCTTGATATTCATCCCTATATAGGCACAAATCTTAGTATAACTTTTACCCAGTCCATAATAGTTTCATTTCAAAGTTCAATAAGTTAGTTTTAGGCCCTAGCATGTTGAGGTTATCACTTGAAGTTTCTACCTTTCTTGTAGGGAAAGGATTTTTTGAGACTTATAAGGAGTTTAGGATTATCACGATATTTGGGTGTGAAGAAAAACCTTTCCTACTCCCATACTATGTATCCTATAAGAATTTTGTGGTGGAAGTTTGTAGGAAGTAGAAGACTCGGGATCAATTATAAGAAAGAAATTCATTCCCTATGCTAGAAAGTCTAAGAAATTACAGTAAAACATATATCCCATCTGGATGAACTTTTACTTCATTGTGACCAACACGTCTTAAAAGAAACTGAACTTGCTAAACGTTTCATTTTGAATGATATGTTTACTACACATATGCCATCGATTGGTTATTCTTCTTACTTTGCCAAGATTGAGAAATTTAATGGAGGTGGATATAAGTTAGACCTCCTTGAAGTTTCATTCGGCCAATATTTCAATGACATGATGAAATTAATTAGTACTACTGAAGGATACATGCAATATGGAAGAGATAGTATATAGAAATTCTAATTCACCAACTATTTTCCAAAAAAATACCCCGGCAAGAACAAATCCTAGGAGTAGTGTTATTGAGATGAGATATTCATCAGCTGAAAATTTATATGATGACAATGATAGAGACCCACGAAAGACAAAACTTGAAAATATCATATATATATAATTCTATAAAAATAAAAAGGAATACACAGATAATAGGGTTAGGAATACCTGCAACAAAAGACATCCCATCAGCCATGGATGTGGATGAGCTTATTGAAGAACCAAGTTGGTCTGAAAAAAGACAGTTGGAAACAATATAAACCATTGAAACCCTAGTCACTAAGGAACCATATATTTTAGAAGATGAATGTGTAACATTGCACAATGTGACCTAAAATCGAGTATCAAAAAAGTTGTTAATTGAAAATGTTAATGCAAAAAACAATGATTTGGTAGAGATATGTAAATTAACAACTAATTTCGATGGGGTTGTACCATAACAAAATGTACAATTCCATGATGCAAGTGGAGAAGATTTGAAACAATCTATCAAAACTATGGAAAAAGAAAATTTGGAATTAAAACAAATAATAAAAGAATTAGAGGAATCACTAATTCGAGGACCTTTATTTCAAGAACCTTTGAGTACAGCTCAACCAACCCTCATTTTAGAAGAGGTCCCCCCAAAAAGTATCAAATATAAAGGTTCATCAATTTTACTACAAGAAATAAGAAAATATGTTGGAGACAAGATCCAGAAAAGGATAGATTTGATTAAATGAATTTGGGATCTTGCTCAAAATGCCACTAAATTTTCAACAAGAATAATTTTTTTTAAAGAATATCTTCATAAGGACCTAGAGAATGATGAATGCTTTTAGAAGGAATTTGTGGGTCCCATTTTAGCCAGAATTTCAAGCTTAAGAAATATCCACAAAAGAGAGAAGAACCTTCCTTCAAACATCAATATGAAGCAAATAGATGAATGTTGGTTGAAGATAATTAAAATTTTTAGAGAAATAGTGAGTGAATTAGATGAATTGAGAAAAAAGAGGTGACTTATTGTTTAATCTTGTTTACCATACGAAATAACTTGACGGCCCAAGACTATAAATGGATACAATGATTTTATCTAAAGAAAAATGAATAGAACAACTCAATGTATTAAATATTTCTTGGAAAAATGAGTTCATCGAAACAATAGAATTCTACGAAGATGAAGTCAAGTGGTCACTAGTCAGATACATCAATCGAATTGATGAGGTAGATGACATGTTGCACCAATCAAGAATATATTTGAGAGAAATGGATAATAAATTGTTCAAGATAAATACAAGGCATGAGATCACGGTGGCCCCCATGAGGGAATATATTAAGGAATGGTTAATAAAATACTTAATCAGTATTACCAAGCTACATCAACAAGAAATGATTGAAAAAATTATGATACCTCAACACAAAAAGACATCTATAAAAGAGGAACCTCCAAGAAAGTAAAGGGTTTAGAAAATCTTTCCATCACAATGTTTCAAGAGTCAACCTTTTTCCACTTCTTGTTGTCATTCTTCTATAATCATTTGTCACATTTCCTTCCATTTCTCACTTATCTGTGAAACTAGGGATGATATTTGATTGTTCTTTTATATTCCAACCATTTTCATTTTGTGATATGTAGGAGCCCCATCCCATTCTTCTTCAAAGGAAAAACACAATTCTTACATTCAATACATTTCATTTGTATTTAAAAGACATACCTATTAATTTTTTAAGGTTCCGAGATAAATGTTTTGTGATATTACATTACTATAATCTTAAATAATTTGGTTTCAAGCTTGAGATTCCAAATGTGCATCTATCATAATATGTTTTCTACCTAATCAAATGATCATTTAAATCTCTATGCCATTATGTGGTCCATATACTTTCTTGGATATTATGTTTTTTATTTATGAATGTTGTGATGGAAATTTCATTATGTATATCTTTATACTTTTGTT